>JACEVL010000884.1:0-172500 GCA_020284085.1 Aporrectodea caliginosa
CGTTAGCGTTCGCAGGATAGGCCTATACGTCACGCCTCACATTCCTTCTTTGGTATGAGAAGAAGGAAGAACGATCTTACTTTTACACTAACTAATTTGACAGGACATTGACAAGGAGAGCGAAGCTAACTAAAATCGAACCCGTAGGTATAACTATCGATGAAAGACCAAGAGATTTGCCTCAGCTTAGCCTTCTTCCTTTGAGGCGGTAAATGAGAATCAATTAAGTAGTTAGATTCCAATCAAGGTGTGTTGCTTCATTGCGTGCATCAGTAGTGCTCAAATACCCAGCCAGTATGCCCATGAACATTTTATGAGCCCCACATAAACCCTCTGGGTCTCATATAGAAATGGGTCTCATATAGAATACGTACCTATTTGGGCCCCATGTAGGTCTTACATTGTAATTGTTGTAAATGACTTCTATCCCGCCGGCTAATGCGCATGGCATCAACCGATGGCTCTCAAAATCCAAGGTCAATATCCAGAAGATCAGTCCGCTATGGTAGATGAGCAATATGAGGAAGGTATACGTCTTAAGTTGAAGACGAAATGGCAAAATCAATTGGGCAAAACGGACATATAGGCATATACAGTGAGAAAGTTCCGAAAACTGTGTCCAACAACAGAAAAAGTGTTAGTAACAGTTAGTTTTAGGCATGAACAAAGAAAGATAATCAGTTTACCTGACTGACTAATACTAAGTCTGGGAAATCAGCATAGGTCTAATTCCTAACTTTCCAACATGGATATATTGGTAGGGTATAGTACTTAGGTCTATACACTTTGAAGATTTTTCGTAGAGAAGTGTTCAAACCTTTTTCATTTTGGATATTGAGCAGGTAACAACCTCTAACTGCCAAGGTCAAACATTGTCCGTACCTATTTGATGCTGAGTCATAACAACAGTAGGCCTAAGTGAAGCCATCATTTCATTCATATGTTTCTTCATTCTAATCCTTTCGCGCTTTGAAGGAACTATATATAAAGTTCTCCCGAATGCTAGCGGAATAAATCTCTTCGATGTATTTTTTCACAGAAATGTAATTGAATGGATAGTCGTGCAGAGCTAATTTCATGTCTTCTCCTGTGTCTTTTGGAAAGACCAACTGCAGAAATGAATTGAGCGATTCAGCGAGTGCATTCGTCTCCTGATTAGCTGATATTTCTTGCGATATCCTGAGACTGTTTGTGTGCAGCATTTTCATTACGAGTCGAAGCTAAAAGGAAAAGACAAAACTAAAAAGCCCGGCCAATTGAATTAGGAGACAAATGAATATAAAAATAAAAATGCAACTAGCGTAAACTTGAAATCTGTTTAAGTGAGTGGATGTTCGAGCAGTTGCTGCATTGTACAGACAAACTTGAAATCTATTACATCCATTACACGTTACAGACAATGAGGAAATAGAAGACGAGAATTTGCGTGCAGTTTCTTCTTAGTTAGGCCTACTTACCACTCCACAATCCTTGACGTTCATAACTGTTTCTGCTTCTTCTCTAACGGTTTCGCACGATGGCAGGTCTGCTGCTGCACGATTCTTATCGACTTCTGTGAATCTTAGTTTGATGAAGGGAAGGCTTTCGTATATGTAATACCCCTCGATCTCTAGAATCAAGATATCCCTTGGAGTAGATGCTTTATTAGCTTGAAACTCCGCCAGTCGAATCTTTTGATTCTACGCATAACACAAAGAAATAACATTTATCAAGTTTATGACTATACACAATTTAACACCGTGTCAACTGTTTTGGTCTCTGTATAGGCCTAGTGATGGCTGTGAACATAAGAGCACATTTAAATCTATCTGCAACTGGCAGACAGATGGTTTATAAAGATATAAGACGTGCATAAAGTTTACTGCAATATTACAAACTATAGGTATTAAAGCAAATAGACCTACCAGTGTTTTGTCTTTCTTTGACCCAAGTTGCCACAGTTGTTCTATGACGAGACGCAGAGCCATGAAAGCATCTTCAATGAGCAAATCTTGTCCACTAAAAGCCTCTGCCCTGGAATTGATGTCAGTTGGTGAACAAAACATGAGATCACAGATCATCGTCTCTTCCAGATAAGTTTTGATGTCATGACCGCTGCAGAAACGTATCAATTCGCTGTCGTCAATCAATCGATAGGGTAATGCAGTCCTTCCCATATTGAAAGACTTCTGCTTATAAAGGATCGCTTGAGTGCGATTATCGCCAACATCTTTCACGTCGCAGGAGGTAGCAACGCACGAGAACTTGTACGGCATTTCCACCACCTTTGAGTCTACACTGTAACGAAAATAAATTTTTATGCAAAAGCGCGCTGACTATATTGAAGAATGCATTTTATATCTTCAGATCAAAATGAAGTTTACCACATTTGGACTCATTTCAAATCCAATTTCCTCCACGCTGGAAACTTCCATGCCAAAAATAACTATGTGTACTGTATTGGCATGGATATATATAGGCAAACGCAAATTCATTATATGCCCCTATCGGAAATAGAAGCTATTTGTGTTTGCTGAATAAAACGGCAACAGCAGAAACGTCCGTTGCATCATTCGGCAAAGTCTTAGGCCGACTACAAACTTACAAAGACTATCAACTTGCATGGTTCGGTTTTACTGCCCTCCTCTTGATTCGATCCTGGAATGGAATCGACTGCCACTATCTCCTCGTATATAGCTCAAATTCACTTTTCTCATTCAAAAAGCAGTGAAATCGACAGGCAGACGCTCTTTTAGCAACAATCTGCATGTCATGCCTTAAGATTATTACATATATTTTGAGTCATTGCTACTTTGGTTCCGTGGTTGAGCTGTGGTTTGCAGTTCATTTGTTCTTATTTGAGCTTCGATACATGACTGAAGGCTGAAGCCCCCTTTGCTCTTAGAAGACCTAGGCCTATATATGGTCATTTTGTTAGTTATTTAACTGCTTTTTCCAAGCTAAGTAATTATAACTGATATATAGGATGAATGAACAGTTACTCTTTGCATGCATACTCACAATTCAACACCTATTCTACTGTAAGAGTCACAAACAATCATGTGACACAAAGAGTCGAATGATCCGGGTCCACTTAAATCCGTAAGTAATTGATATTTTTCGGCATCTTCGCAACAGATAAGGCACTAAAACAATATTCATATGCACTCATGCACAAAATGTGACAATGATGATAAAAAAATTGCCCAATAGGCCTATATATAAAGAGCATAATATATGAATCAGGTAGAACGAACACTTTGCGATCCATCTATAAGCTGCAGCCCATTAACCAGAAAACGATTAACTTATAAGAAACAGCAACGTAGCCTACATGTATAATATTATATAGCATCTTATTGTTATTACGAACATGTTCAACGTGCGCAGTCACACAGAAGGGCGAATCTGCAGGTGCGATTAGTCAATCGCCGCGTGAAGAATAGTTGGATAGCGAGATGTTTGAAAGCCAATGAGAAACAGTGAGTTTTGACGCGTTTCTTGAAAGAAGAAAAGAGTTTGAGCAACGGATAAACATTGGTAGTCGACTCCATTCCTTGGGGCAGCAACACGGAATGCACGAGAGAGCCCATGACAGTTCTACTTAGAGGTTCAACCAAAAGACCCATACCTGCAGAACGCAGAGAAACTAGTGCATAGTTAAAGGTAGGTACCGTAGGTTGGAGTGTTCGTTGAAGGGGTTTTATAGGTCAGACAGTACAGTTTAAATCTTATTCTGAATTAAACAGGAAGCAACTGTGGCTGAGCCAGCAGGGTTAAGGAGTGTGTATCAAGGCAAAGTATTCAAACCATACCCCATCCTTAACTTTTTCGCTGTTGAGTTAGCACACTAAAATAATGTGGGCGTTAAGTTAGGGTGTTGAGTTAGCACATTAAAATAATGCGGGCGTTAACTTGGCGGCGCGCGTTTGTGCGAGTAAATATTTTTGTTGGCTATAGAAGTGGACTACTGTCGCTATTGATCTGTTACTTTATAAGCATACTATTCTTGTGGTTGAACTGCTGATTTAATAATAAATAATACAATAAGAAATCGAAGACTGCGTTTTGTCTCGAGTTAACGCAACGCCGTAGGCTTATATTGAGCGAGTCCACGAATCGAAGCTCGAAGAACTGCAATCTTCGGATCGTCGCTGACATAATTCCGGAATATTTGGTTAATATAAGTTACAAGCTGATATACAACATAGCCTCCATAATAAAAATACCAATCAATCAATCAATCAATTTCGTTTATTCACAACACCAAGCTGACGACCTGTCAGCTTGATGTTGACAGTGTTGTCAACCAGTGTTGTGCACGAGACCAAAATTCCAAGACCAAGACCGAGACCAAGACCGCGTGGTCCAAGACCAAGACCGAGTACCGCGTGGTCCAAGACCGAGACCGAGACCAAGACCGCATCATCCAGGACCAAGATCTAAGCCTCAAGACCATAAACGCAATTCTCAGTTGTAGTGTTACATATTACCATTATTCATATCAGATGCTTATTATATTTATAGTTACGGTTTTTATCCCCAAGTCTTCGAGGTCTCATGAAGAGCACACTACAGCTAAACACTCTCTCAACAGGCACAGGTGTTGCGGAATACAAAAAACTTTGCCAGTAGAGAAAAATTCCCGACCAAATACCTGATCTGCATCGTTTACCCGGCTACTGATGTTGCCTCGAGAAACCGCATCAGTGTAAGCTTAACTATAGTCATTAGAGCACCAGAGGTCATGGTTATCTGTGCCTCAACGTTCTCTTGTCGCTTCTGATAAGAAGCGAACAACGCGGTCCTCTCTCGCTTTGTTCTATATAAGCGGATCGTCGCATGAATTCGAAGCTATCTCAGAAGTCCCTTAATAACCGAAAATATCGACAACATTTAACAAATAATCCACTCTATAGTTCCACCAAAGGCCAAACCAAAGGCGCAAGACCAAAGGCGAATGACCGAGACCAGACGCCCAAGACCAAGACCACACCCTTAAGACCAAGACCAAGACCAAGACCGCACCTTTAAAGACCAAGACCGAGACCAAGACCGGCACATTCGAGACCGAGACCATGCAAGACCAAGACCGCATTTGTTCGGTCTCGAGACGGTCTCGAGACCAAGACCGCGGTCTCGAGACCACATCACTGGAAAATACCTGAACTGAATCAGTTTTTGACGAGTCAATCTGCTGTGGTTGATCGTACGTTGCTACAACTTTGCCTTCCTTTTTAACTTGAACTTTTTGGTCCGTCAGCTCACGTGGTAAGGATGTTGGCTTTTGACTGTTACTACCAATAACCGATATTGTAGCATGATTCGGAAGAACCTTCCATTCACTCTCTAGAATGGGAACTTTAAAATGTTGACTTACTGATTCATATTGAAAAAGAGACAAGACCTCGTAGGCTTCGTTCTGAAATTCAATAAAAATGCATCCGTCAGTTGTGGTCATGTCTTTAGGATCATATGTCGTAAAGTTGTAGCATACACTGAAATCTCATTATTAACTATGTGTTATTATCCGACCCTTCCGACGCATAAGTAGGCCTGGATCTGGTATATCAGCTGTTCCAGAGTGAGTTGAGATATTCAGTTTAGTTGACTTAATATGGTTTATTATAGTTTCTTTTCTGTTTTAGGCCCGTGTGTTTTTATATGAAAGCAAAATCAGTAATGGCTACTAGTCATCTAAAAACATTCTATGGATGTTTGAGATCTAACCTGGTGTGCCCTTATAAGTAGTTACTGCACTAATATCCGTGCCAGTTCAGAATCCATAAACTTTCACAGTAAAAGTGACTTTCCATTTCTCCCATTGACGTGTATGGACTGAATTTTAGTAACTTTATCAAAGGGTGACCACCGTCAAACAACGAATCAAAGAAAAGCCATAGAGGATATGAATCAGACTTTAGACTTTAAAAAGGCAATTGATAACGAAATCCACACAAGGACTGATTCGGTGTCCAAACGAAGTCTATACGCAATACAATTTAGACACGATGGTTACTAAGCCTCTTGTACGGCGGCGAAGTCGGGATGCGATTGGAGGCCGACTGGAAAACGTTGGGCGTCCTTCAATTCTGAGGATCTGACCGATGGGTGTCGAGTGTAACTGTGGTTTCTGATGAACAAGTTGAGAGCGCCACTATATATAGGAACACTTTTCGTTTCGCCCGGTCAAGGGTGATCTTATGAGAAACCTAACCGTCAATCGCAACGATCAGCCTCGGTATATTCCTGTCGTCGTATACGCTGTCCCAATCACCGTTTGCTATTTATTTTCACCTGTCGAAGACCTATAGAAGTCTAAGTCGTTCTTTAAAGACGTTTCTTTTTCCCCGGGGTTTTCGTGCTGCGTGAGAGCGCTTCTGAATAGTTATTCTGAGAGAGGCGCTATATACTATTATACGATACGATACAGTAGGTTATTTGACGGCACTTTTATATAAATACTTTTCAAGCAACATACCGATGAAGTATTATAATCCAGTCTCAATCTACAACTGAATTTGGCATATTTTTTGGTAGTAGCCAAATGTAAATTGACGTCTTTGAATGGTATCTCGACCATACAGAGTCGATCTGATAAACAATAATAGCATCATAATTAACTATTTATTAGGCCTTTAATATACCGGTACTACTATTAGGTCCTATTCTTGTCTTCTTCTCCTTGTTTTTTTGTTCACCTCCTCGATCATTCTCTTTCTCGCATTCTTCTTCTTCGTCGTCATCATCTTCTTATTCGTCGTTGTCTTCTTCCTCTTTTTATTCTTCTCCTTCTTCTTTTACTTCCACGTTCTTCTATTATAACGCGACTGTCTACCGAAAATAGATGAACTATTACTTCGTTAGAAGTAAAAGCAATTTTACTTTTTAATACTTTTCACAAAATGTAAAAATGACATTTTTTCACAGGTAGGGTAATCAGTAACTGCTCAACACTGTTTCTATCACATAAATCTATGAATGAAACTATAGTTAACTTGTTTTTGCAACTACGTTAGTCTAGTCTATTTCTAATACCCCTAGTTGATGTTTAATATTTTGATTTCATTCACCCCAGTTAGCTCTCGAGTTTACAAATTTCAATGAGAAACAGAAAATATCGACATTATTTTTATAATGTTGCTTACTACATTAGGACCTGTCTTACAATCTCTAAAGTGCAGTCTCTCGACTCTCTGTAGTGCGGCCGTCCTAAGTTAGCTGTATAGGCTACAAGAGTAGGAACATGTGCAACAATTAAGAATAGGATAGGGAAATACCTTGTTGATGTTTTAGTCCAAAAGACCAGCACACAACATCCCAAGTGATTCTGTTGAATGTAATGCCCAATATTCGGTCGTTCATTAAAGTTTCAACATGATCCAGCAACGCTGCCACTAACAAATGTCGATATTGAATAACGTTACAAAAAATCCTTTCAAATAGACTCTATCAAAAGTTACTGTAAACTTTTAGGTTGTTGGATTTAGACCAAGTAAACCTTCGAGATAGGCCTACTTTGAATCAAACACACATTTTTATATTTATTTTTTTTCCATTCATTTTCTGGCGAGAATATTCAGTTCTGTATTCTACCACTAAACTGTATGTAAATTTATCTGTAATGATTTCCTTTCAAACACAATAAACACCTGGTGCAATTGCGTTAGGCCTATGCATACGTACTTCCACCTCTTATAAGATGCTGCAGACGCTGAAAACAATACATTGCAGCCATTGGTGTCTGTCGGACACTACTTGCGGTGTTGGTGTACAGCTTGTTCCAAAACGTAGAAGCGACCATGAGAGTGAGCATTAGTTTCATTTCTGGACTTTCTGAATAAAAACACGAAGCAACAATACAGTCTTTCGTACACATAATTTAAAACTTTAAATGAAAACATTGTCTGCGTTAGAAATGAGGCTGACCGTTAGTTACTCCTGAGGCGGATGACCAGTAGGTATAGGCTTAGGAGGCCGTAGGGCAGAGGCATTTGCTCCCCCCTTCAATTTGGGCGTTTGTGTTTTTCTGGGGAAAGAGAGAAGGAGAGAGATATGCCAGACTTTACTATTCACAAAAGGGTGGTTACTGGTTAAGCCTACCGGTTATCGCCTACGTACGGCATTGACCTACATACATGCATAGCCTACTTAGCTCACACATACATCATATGCACGACGCCAATTATTCTGAATTTATTTTTGTTTCATGCAGAAGTAAAAGCTTGCAACTTCTCGCTCCCCACCACTGAAATTTCCCTTAAGCGGTTTTACGCCTATGTCAGTGGGCTTAGTAGGCTTTAAGTGTTGGCGTTTAATTTTTGCACTTTTGTATGTTTCACATTTAGGTCTATAGTTTTATGTTGCCGTTAAGAATCATTCTTTATCTTTGCACTTTTGCGCTACTTAAGTAAATAAGTAAGTTTGCTTTATATTCTTTATTAACCAATTACTAATCACACTTTGGTGCACACACATCTAATAAATACAGGTTATAAAGTAAATAACATGTTCGGTGCCTTGCAGCCGAAGGGTTGCGGGTTCGAATCCACCTCAAGCCGCCGCGTAGGGACCCTGGGCAAGTCCTTCACTGCAATTCGCTTCGGCGTGAAACTCCGATGCAGTGTCCGCGCTGTAGTCGGGAGCGCCTCTGAGTAGAAATCTTGAAGGGGCGCTATAACAAGTGCTCATACATACATAACATGCGGGGGAGGCATGCAACATCGGATCAGGGTGGTGGTACGTACAACATCGTGGAGTTGTGGGCCGGTAAGGCCATGTGCCACAAGGATAGGTAAGGCACGGAAGGACTTACGTGCCTGACAAAATATATGGCCTAAGTTGCTTAAAAAGCACCATCCGGGTCAGGGTGGTTAGTAAGCAGATCGAACCTAAAACATTGTTGAATGAAATCCGCATGCAGAGTTTAATCTGATTGCTGAGGCGTTGTATCGAGTTCACAGTAAAAAAGGTAAAGTTACGGTATTATAGTACATAAACTATGTAGGCTATATGCATATATTTGGGATGCAAAAATGTATCTAAACAGATTTCAAGTCAATTGTTTTGAAAAGTTTAGGTTTACAGTTGGTAAAAATCTCTTTTCGAAAAAAGTGATTTAAGACATAACTCTTGTACGACCGTAAAACTAAGACTTTATTTTGGACTTAAGGTCTATCATTTGTAATAATGTAGGGGCCAATTATAGCCTATATTATTAACAATGACTCTATTGTTGATCAGACGAAGTAATTATCAAAACTTGATTTTATCTCCAGAATATTAGCTCAACACCTTCCAAGTCGATTTGTACGTTTTCTTGATTGAAACTTTTAGTCCAGTAGATTGTTTCGAAGTCTGATTGTCGTGCGTACATGGTTCTGTAGAAACCTTGCAAATTCCTGAAAACAACAGATTTGCATCAACTGGATAAGTGGTTTCTTAATAACAATTAATAGCCAGTTTCAACAGTTCCCATGAATACGAGGTTTTCTATATCTTACATTTCTTGTCGGAAGCAACCAGAAACATTGATTTATACTGAGGTCGGCAGCAAGCCATTTTCAGAGGTTATGTTCTTTGGCGCGTGAAGCCGGCTGAAAATCACTGTCTAATTGGAGTCATACTGAAAATAATATAAAAACTTCGAGTCTCTACAACAATAAACAAAATCTGTAACTCACGTGGATCCGAGGTCCATGTCTTCAGCCAGCCTAAGGCCAAACAGAGATGGCAACAGCATGTACTCGCATCTAACTTCGTGTTGAAAGAGTTCGTTCAACGTCTGATAGATTCCGGTCCAGTTGTGCGCCTCGGTTAAAAGCACCGACTGAGAGCTATCATGTAACACATAAAAAGTTATGCGCTAATAATATTTATAATCAATAATTTGTAGATCACAACCAGAATAAAACTAAATAACTAGGCCTAATTAGACTAGACCAGTCTGACCAAACATCCAATGGTATAGTTAGGCATTTCGCCGCTCGGGGCGAGTGATGGTAATCTACCAGACTGAAAAAGCTTCTCTAGCCTTGATAGCTCCAAAGTCTTTCAAAAAGACTTCACCGAAATTAATCAAAACGAAAACTTCATTTTCAATAGAAAGGACAGCAAAGTTTTCTAGTCAGAGTCTCTCTTCTAACACTGAACTGACTGAAGACTGCAAATATGATTTTCAAAGAAAAGCTCACAAGAAACTACTGAATCTGGCATTGTTGACAGTATCTGAAGAGCTGAGGTCAAAGTCTTTATATTCACATTGATGAAATGTGCATAATTTATAAAATTCTTTCCAGTTTGATGCGCAGTTCAAGATTTTGGTGATCCGTTTTGATTAGTAAGCTTACTTTAATCCTTTGCAATTGCAATATATAAAAAAATTGTGGTAATTCTTAACTTAACGCCATCTAATCACCGTCTTCACCTCTAGTACGTGACCAATGGAATCTGGCATTGTTGACAGTAGGCCATCTGAAGAGCGGAGGTCAAAGTCTTATATGCCTCTGATCACATTGATGAAATGCACATAATTTATAAAATTGTTTCCAGTTTGGTGCGCAGTTCAAGATTTTGATGATCCGTTTTGATTAGTAGGCTACTTTAATCTCTTACAATTGCAATATATAACAAAATTGTGGTAATTCTTGGCATAACGCCATCTAATCACCGTATTCACCTCTAGTACGTGACTGATGGGACGGCTGTGGCATGCTCGATTCATTGTCTAGGTCATCCGAAACTGCTACAGAATTATGGTACTGACTACTAGCCTAAGGATACTCAGAAAACTACCATTAACTCCATGAAAATTGCTACATCTATAGCTCTTTTCTCTCGCAATTTCCTAAACTGAGCAAAGCTTAGTTTCTGCCGTTTTATTTTTCACGAAGTCAAGCGTAATACGCTCAAGCTGTTTAACAGACAAATACTAACAATAGATTTTACAAATATTCTACACCTGTGTGACTAATTACCATTGTCTCGGTGCATTTCCCCTAGGGGCGGCCTTATTTGCAGGCCCTGGCCTTAGGCAAAGGTCAGAAAAAGGCCTGCCTAGAACATCATTCACTTTACACCCTGACACTTTCAAGTCTGAAAAGTTTCCGTTGCATCAGGTTTAACGGTTTCTCACCCTTTGCTTTTGTTGGCTAATGTATAATCTGTTTGTGATGTTGTAAGATAGAAAACTTGAAGCAATACAATTTTTGGCTATGGTTATTGGTTATGGTTTAATGCACCATTTGCAAACGCACAATGGGACAACAGTTATATAATGATAATGATAAAACATCGAATTAATAATATTAATAATAAAACGTGTAAAAAGTTAAATGCTATTGTTTAGTTAGGTGTAATTTATGTGATTTCGTTGGAATCTTGTCAAATCTAGTCTACACTAATGAAGTACAATAAAAAAATCCACTGTAAGTTGATATATGCTACCGCATTAGTAGGCCTAATATATAGGCTATTTAGTTCAGTTATTCTAGCCAAATTTTAATCTATGTATCTCAAAGTCAAGTCCGATTTGCAGCATATTGCAGGAAATTGTAAGAAAAAATGTATTGAATAATTATAATTATTCCATAAATTCTAACTTCTTCAGACGTGGTTGTGTGATGACAAGCAGATTCAACAGTCCAACGTGGTCCATTAGGTTACTTGTAAAGATGAAATCAAACGTCTTATCAGATGGCATCAGCCAATGACACAGATGGAAAAGATCGGTCGCCCAGAACGTATATGTTACCTAAACAATTAACAACACACTCGCTTGCAGCAACAGTGGTAGTGTATCATTTCAGTTTTATTATATTGCAGATAATCGATCAGAATTAGTCTCAGTATAAACAATTTCAGTTGACACTTAATGGATCTCACTCACTTTCGTCGTTTTCCAAGATTCCAGATAAAAAGAAATCGTTTCTCTCATTTTCTCGAAGCAGGCTTCATGTACTGTAGAATACTTCTCTAAAAACTCCCTAAAAATTCAACAAATGGAAAAGCAACGGTTACCATGAAGTAACTCAAATTAAAATTGATTTTAAAAATTTAGAGCAGCTTCAATGTCTCATAGCGGAACGTCCATCTTTTGTCTTCAGCCCAAATTGAGCTGGCAATGAACAAAGCCAAAGGGTCGGGTATAATTTCTTAGTATGCCCAACGTATGCATTGTCATACTCTTGTTTACTTTGCCTGTATAATTAGGTCATATACACTCGGTGTGCTATTTTGAAATGTCTTGAAGTGCAATAAACAGATGCGTGAAGTAGGCCTACCTTTGCAATGGTAAGTAACAAGCAGCTGCATGTCCTGCATCTTGAACACGCCATTCTTCACAGCCAGGTCTCATCAAAGTTGGATTGACAAAGTCATTCTGACCTTTATGCGCTTCAGAAAAATTAACAAATCCCTCCCTGGCAGAAAGTATTTCGTTCCCAACAGTTTTTACCTCTGATTCCTTGATTCCGCGATCAATGCAGATTTGAATTGATGCATGTTTTGAAATGTTGCTATCACTAAATGACATACTTTTGCCTTCACCTTCGAATGATTTGAATCGGCTTCGCTTGACCGCAGATTGGTTAAGTTTCCTCTTAAGCCAGCAATTCCATGTCTTTAAGACAGACTTGAGAGACTGTTGGTCGCCGAATTTACAGATTCGTTCATTGTCTCGGCTTGAGTTGCTGTATCTGTCAATGAGGTCTCCCAAAACAGCATTAAATCTGATAAAATCCTTCTCAACTATAAAGGCGTTGTACCAAACACTCCACAGAAACTCTGCATCAGACTTACTTGTGGGGTCCAGTTTATTCATGATTTCCAGGAGGATTATATCTCTGGCTATAACGTCTTGGTCATCATCGTTCAGATGGAAACGTATCTCCTTAACTTTTCCTTCTGTAGATGAGGGTCTCTGACTCAGTCCAGCAACTGTTGCCATGACGTGTCTTACATCGCCAAGACCCAACAATAAGATGTCCATCTCACTGTTGACCTTGAAGTCTCTGAGGAAGTCGTGCATCCGTGTATTCCCACATGCATAATAAATTCTGTGTTCGGGTGCAACGAAAGGAACCCAACACTTGGACAAAAATTCAAATACTTCACTTTCCACAGACATGATTCAAATCGAACCTGTTTCGGTACAAATACTGATGTAAGTTTTGCTTATTCCTGCACAATATCGTATAGCCTATATACAACTGTAGATTTGACGAAACGTCCGACAGAAACATTCAGACCTGACCTTCAACTTTCTGGATTCGACACTGAATAAATACAAACGGATTCATTATGTGACTGTGAGTCAACGAATCTAGATACATCCGTGTTTACATGGACATAGAAAAATTCTTATTCATTCTATGTTATAGCATGAACACCGTTTCAAACTGCACTCGTCTGTTTGAACTAAACAAGTTACTCCACATACAAGATTACCGCATAAATTATAGTAAGCTTGGGTTCTTTATATATTTCGTTCTAATGTGTCTTTGTTACAGTTACATAATCACGCAGGCAAGTATAGGCCTAAAACAGGAACGCCTTACGAATGTTGATGTTTATGAAGCTACATATTATAGCCTAAGATAATCAACAAGAAACCTTATTGCACAAAATGCTGAATGGAATATGCTGCCATATGCACCGTTGTTTTAGCTAAGCAGAAACAGATTTTGTAATTCGAACACTGTCAAAATACGGTAGCATTGAAAAGGCTATCATACACAAAGTCATTCCGAACTTGCAAGGATTGAAAATATGTATGCGGTCGCAATAGAACATCAACGATCATCCATACAGATTTGCACAACTCACATTAATGTAAACCAATGTCGGTATACGAACTAATACAACATAGTGCAGCTAAATAGTGGCCAATTTAAACAATAGTGGCGTAGGTTGATATAATAAATTATAAGTCAATTAACTCACAAGTGAAATTTCTTCGCTGCCTGAAGAGCTCTGTGCAGTCAAGCACGAGCATACAGGTATACTCTTGCGCAAACAATTTGACCTATTTGAAGTAGTTCTATATGAAAACGCTTGAACTGTGAACGTTAACATGTACATGCATACACGCATCGGCAAGAACTGCCTAAGACTAGTTATAAGAAGTTAAAATGCTGTTCGAAAAAGCGGAACTGGGTTTTACTATTTGCGAAGCTTTCGGAAATTGTATTACAGACTAACATTAGCTTTTTTCCGATTATCTGAACGGTCTTTATCGCTTGCAGCTGTGATATCACATATAGGCCTATAATAGGCCTTTTAATAATAGGCTTTTATGTAACTGGCAAAGGACGACTCTTAGGCCTACTAGTGCAAGAGAGGAGCTGATAATGAACACGCGATATCACCGCTCTCAAGCGATAGGCGTTTTAGTCGATCCTTGTGAGATAGATTTATCAATCAGTCGACCATAAATAGCATGTTTGGATTGTCTCGAGACCCTATTTCCGTCTCAAGACGTCTCGAGATAGGTTTTTTGATGTCTCGGTCTTGGTCTCGGACCCCACTGTTTCGGTCTGTCTCGGTCTCGAGGTCATTTCTGGACTTTTTGGAAACTGTCTGGAAGCGAAAGTCTTGTTCTCTTGTACAAGCGTTCTCCATAGTTCTCGCGCAAATTGTCTTTAGTTCTGAACTTCTATCGCGCTATAAATTGTCCTGTGCCGAACGGATAACTAAGCAAACTGGAATTTTACAAAAGCTCTGTTTCTGGTATTAACAGATATTGAAAAGAGCAGTTTTAAGTTAGTAGTTTATTGCTTTCTTTCAATTTTCTAATTTCTATCAGTGCAAATATCTTATAATGTCTCACGAAGAACCTGAAATAGTGAAATTTGAATTCACGCAATTTGAAATCAATGAAAAACAAAATAAATGGCCGCTGGTGTAAAGACAACATAAGCGAAACACTTGGAACAACATATCTAGTTTCTCAAGGTGAGCCATCTGACTTATCGCGCTAATATATGGAATTTTTTAGTTTAAATTTTAGAATAATTTAGAAGATTTCAGAATAGCTTAAATATTTAATTTCTTTATAGTTTATACAATTCAGGTGATCGGCTGATTTCAGTGACTTGTCCCTGGTATTAGACTTCAAAAGTTGAGAGAAAAATTGTTTCGGGATTTGGGTCCAATGTGCAATTTGCATTTCACTCGTTTTGAACTGTCTTAAACTGTCTAGGACCTTGTGTTTCGTCTCGGTCTCGGTTTCGGGCCCACTGTCTCGGTTCTCGGTCTCGAAGTTTGATGTCTCGTATTCAAGACAATTAAATAGTATGCCATACTTAAAATTTATGTTAAAATCGTAACAATTTAAGAATCAAAAGTCAATAACAGTACACAATTAATGAAAAACCTGCAAATAGTAAGAGCTATTACTTTCATATCTCAATATAATCTTTCCTGTAGTAAGGTTTGATATGGAGCTTTAGACCTATTCGGCCTAAACAGCCATATTTCAATTCCCATGTAGTGCCAGCTATGTACATATTCGCTCAAAAATAATGTCGTGTAACATCGCATACTAGTTTGAGACTGTAAACTGTACGTTTTAAAAGATGATTGATCGAGGCCATACGTCGCTATAGAAAAGCATGTATGGCCTACATTTTACGTTTACTGTTTGCTAAGTGCATATGCCCTTCGGCAGTCGTACTTCTTGGCAATAACCTTTTCTCTTGCCGGTTCATTCCTTCGCCTTTGTTTCCCCCCGCGTGGACTTCATCAGCTCTTCTGATGCACTAGTAAGAGTCTTCCTTTGCCAATTACATAAAACGCCTACTTGTTTGTCATTCGCTCATGCAGCGTCCAATATTTATGTCAACAAGACTCAAAATGCTATGAATTTAAATGTCTAGGCTAAAATGCCATTCTTACTGCCTTTGTGGTGTTCTATGTTTATATATACCCATGTTTGGTTCTAACGTGCTATTGTTAGTTATTCACATAATTAGGCCTATACGTTTTCTGAATATTTGTCTAATGCATAATTTCGAAACATTGTCTTCTTCGGTTTCATTACGTGACAGTTTGTCAATTATAGTGCTCAACAAAGTCACATCTTTACCCTTAATAGCTTTAGAATTCTGAACATGAAAACTTTTCACAGATTTAAGCTTACGTGTTTCTGCTTTTGGCAAGCTTTTGCCACTTCTGCTCATGTTATCAGATTTGACGGCCCCATTACGTTGGCAGGTTTAATACAGACAACTTCAATTATGTAGGAGAACGCAATTAGTTACATACGAATTCGTTGGAGTACAGTATACAATCTGGAGTTACTAGAGAGCAGGGAAGTGCGCTACCCTCTAGGGAATACAGAGATAACCAGTCACTTTCTATTCCCATAAGCAGGTACATAATGTAGGTAGGTATTCCTTAGAATTTCTGCTCATCTGGTAGTCTACAACTCGACCCTCAAATTCTCTTTGGTCAGTAATACTGGGATCAATGGTATGCAACTTAAGTTGAGAGGGTAGAAAGTGTTCCTTGTATGTGTTTGCCCTAAACACAGCTGAGAACCTACACACGATACTACTAAAGGAAACAGGGAGCAAAACGGTCACAAGGCAGACTGAGTCTTAGTGTGAATTTAGATACATTTTATTAGAGAACCTGCTGACATTGGTTAGGAGAGCGCCTCATACGAGTCTCTCTTAAAAGGTGCTATATGAACCTGTGACTACAATTACAAAGTGACGCAGAAGAAGAAGTGTACATACATGGGCGCCCGCAGGATTTTTGCAGGGGGGGTCAGCATAGGCGGAAACTTGGTCTTGGGTTGGGGGACCGGCGGAAGGATCGGCCGAAGGACGATCGGCGAGAAGCGTAGGAGGAGGGGTTTGGGAGGGGATATGCCCCCCCTCCCCTATTTAAATTTTTGAATTTCCACACTGTAATGGCAGCATTTGAAGCTGTCATTTGAAAAAAAATTGCTCTATTATATGAGGGCTGATAAGAACCAGCTGTCACTCGTAGCTATTATTATTATATTCATGAACTATTTCAGAAATATTGGGGGATATAGGTCCCCCCCACCTCAAGTTTCGGGGGGAGTTCCGCGCTGTCTCCGCCCCTTAAAAGGTGCACAAATGTCTAGTGGACCACTACTAGGGCCTATAGGCTACTATTAGGCCTATACAATATAAAACTGTTTCATCCGGGCAAACAAAGTAATTGATAGTTCCTTCAAAATCAATTTTCTCAACCAGTTCTCTTTCGATCAATATTAGGTCTAATGCCAGTCTAGACAGGCGTTCAGTTGTCATGGTGTATCACAAGTAATTTTTAATTATTTTCAATCTGCTAAAACTTCTTTCTACACTTGCTGATGTAGCACGAAGAGTGAGATAAATTTTATAAAATACTGACAGATTGCGGAGTCCTGCATGGTGCCATGTGTGTTTCTGTCAAAAACCGCTTTCCCGCGGATTTGCCTTTAGGCCCAGTATTTTCAGCTATTATGATACAATTTTTAATTATATCCAGTTTATCACAATTTAAAGCTAATTTAATTTATTTCAAGAATGTGATTGCTTTCATGCCTACCAAATAGTCTTCGTTTCGTAGCAGTTCAATTCAATATGCGGATTGCGAATCCGAGAGCCACTTGTTGAGAAAATTCAATTGATGCAATAGGCATAAAATTATATCCAAGACGCTGTGCGATTTGTCTTCAGATGCCGTCTGGCCAGACTCGAGGGCCTCTATATATCCAGGGGTTCGTGACCGACTTCATTAGAAATTTGATATAAACTTATACTACAAACTCTTGGGAGCATGAGAGGCCGAAATGTATATATATATATATATATATATATATATATATATATATATATATATATATATATATATATAGTTTGATGATAGATGTGTTTAAGCTGCCTGCCGGGTTGGTGGCTTGGCTATGTTTGGAAGAGGTATCACATATCGAGGATGATGATGGATGGATCCACTAACGGCAGCTTATGACAACATAGGCCGTTGCCGCCGACAAAGATTAGTTTTTGGCATATTTCCAGTAATGTTCTAACCTACGCCTACAGCGAGAGACACACGGAGACTGAGGGTCAAATTCAGGGTCATGCTAATCTTCCATGACCTGTCGATGCTGTTCGTCTCTCTATCCCCTTACTCCTTACTTATTCCCTATACTTACATACGTTAAGAGAGACAGAACAGAAATACTTGGGGAAGTACAGTTGAACGTAGACCTAGCACACTCAATCGTGATGAGCATTGTTTATTGGGGTTAACTTACAACTTAGTCCCTCCCGTGCAGGTCTGCACATCAGGCATTGGGGTTAAGATAAGAACTAAATCTCGGCTATGCCCTTGTCCGTTCTGGCAGGCCAGTGGCAGCACACGATGACGGACGGGTCTGGTTTTAAGGGGTGCCGGAACACAACCAGGAGGGGAACGGGGGAGGGCGGTTGGCTTGCAGGCCTATTGGTAAATCCGCCACTGAATATTAGTATAGTAACTTATTAGTAGGTCTAAGCAGTCTGAAACTAAAGCTAGTAATTACTAAGTGATTTGAACAGAATTGTATTTTAGGCTTTATTTGTATGATTAAACTTGTCGGATTTTTATATTTAAATTTGCATCATGATTTCCAGAGGGGTCACGCGACCCCCCTTGACCTATGCTGCGGGCGCCCATGTGTACATATTGCAATATCCAATTTCCAAACATGTTGAATATTAATTGATAAAATTAGGACAAAAGCAGCGGTTTCAGTTAAGTTTAATAACTTTTGAGCAAACATAGAGTAATTGATCACACGGGAACTGGAGAAATACAAGGGGAGAATTGATCTGGAGAATGTTCGGGAGAAGTGTAAAATGTAGCTATATTTCCAGTAATTTCTCCGAGCAGGAAATGTAGATGGAACAATTAATAAAAACTGATAGACTATATGAGTTAGCAATGTTAGTTAGCAATAACAACTGCAGACATTTTGCTATTAGTATTGTTATAGGTCTATTAGGTCTGCGCCTCTTAATATAGATCACACCATTCAATGCAGGAATCATATTGTTTTTCACTTGCGATAATGTTTAGTTATGACAACAATAATTGTGATTAACGACACTATGTTATGCAAAAAATGAATCTTCATTGATTCTCCAGTGGCGTAGCATCTAAAAAGTAAATATTAACTTCGTCATTTCTTTAGAAGAGAACCGTTTGAGGTCATCAGGGTAGAGTGACATAATCGACAGGTGGAAATGTGGCTCTTACGATTTAATCCTTTGGAGGATATTCAAGACAGAAGCTATTCAAGCTATTGGAATACAATTATTTAAGTTCTTATACAAATAATCATCATGCTCAACTATTAAGACGTCGTCAAGGTCGTCGACAAGTGGCTTTGTGGTTCTTCCAATCTTTGCGCTGGCATTCAGGGCTACAGTAACAAGCACTCTTACACTGGCTGCACTGTTTCATCTCTGTGCCAAGCATTCCACAACTGTTGCAGCGGCTCATGAGTGCTGTTGCACCCTCAAACTGTGGATCAGCCTCACTAGTTGGTTCCGTGACAAAACGATCATCGTTCCTTGACTTCGTCGAAGGGACAGTCTCGGCCTTTGGAGTCGCTGAAGAACAGTTCTTCTTGTGTCTTGGCCAGTCCTTCACCTGACATTCTTTACTGCAGTAGACGACCGACTTACACCGCGAACATTTCATTGGGTATGTCATTGACTTCTTGCATTCTGAACATATTTCTTGTTTCGTGTCCATGCTGTTTTTCTCTGGAATCACAGTACAGGATTTCTCGTACCGGTATATATCCAACAGACGTAAAGGGCTACTTGCTCAAAAATGATAACTTAAGTACAGTGACTTCTAATAAATAAAAGAACATTATTTTGTAATTTAGGCCTAATATTAATTATCAATATAACCATAACAATAATTTTTATTGCTTAAAGTAACGAAAGCTAAACATATTTGCAACCAAAAGACACAGAAAGCAAAAGGAGTGATCCTTTAAGGGGCTGTCATCCCGCTGGCAGGGTTACCCAAGCACATATGAAAAAGATCTGCAACGGTTTATGCGATAGGTTGATAAGAATATAATCAGTCTTAACTAGTTAACTAACTTTCGAGATAACACCGAGTGTGTCCACATCATGCACATGATATTCACATGTCAATGATGTCATAAGCGTCCGGAGACGTTGGTAGTAAGGCAGCAATAAGGGCGAGTGTGGAGGGTCAGGGATCCAGGGATGACGTTAAGACGAGTGTAAGGGATCAACGTCCAACAAGTGATGTCTGAGTTTACGCAGTCTGTGCAGTAATATCATTCAATAGGTAATGAATTCTTCATTTGTAACTTATGGATCGATGCTAATTAATATCTTCTCAATAGGCGAATCATTGGGCATACTTGTAGCAGGCTCTTTCGCTATTAATAGTCAACCAAATGAAAGACTGTTCAAAAAACTTCACAGCTTGATTATTGAGTGATTAGCAAATAATTCGTTACTGTTTGGATGGATAGCATTCGATGGAAGACCAACAGATCTGCGCCAACTTAGCCTTCTACCTTTAGGCGGAAAATGCGAATCAATTAAGGTTGTGAACTTCAGATGTGTGTTGCTAGATAGCAGCGTGTCCAGACACCCGACCAGCATGTCCATGAATATTTTATAGGATCCATATTAGCCTTATGTGGATCCCGCATTTGGGTGTGGTGGGTCCATATAGACCCACAATGTATAGCCAACTATGCAGAAGGGACAGATACAGGGAGAGAGTGTTCCGAAATCAGAAACAAAAAAAGCTCAGTTCTAGTTTCAGGTAACCAAAAAGGAGAATCAAAGTAATGACCTGGTTGACAAATGATAAAGTCTGGTAACTCTGGTTAATCAGCGTACGCCTAATTCCTCCCCATCCAACAATGGCATGTTATGATGTTGGTAGGGTTTAGTAGGACTTAAATATACACTTTTCTGTAGAGAAGTGCGCAACCTTTACGTTTTGTGCTTTGTGCTAAACGTTGGCCGTACCTGATTGAAGCTGAGTCTCAAAAGTAGTACGAGACGCCATCGTTTCAGCAATTCTCTTCATAATCTTGTCCCGCTTAAAACGAACTATCAAGTTCTTTCGAATGCTAGAGGAATAGATCTGTTCGATGTATTTATTCACCGAAACTGTGTTTGATGGATAGTCGTGCAGAGCTAATTTCATGTCTTCTCCGGTGTCTCTGGGAAAGGCCATTTGCAGAAATGAATTGAGCGGTCCATCGAGTGCTTTCATCTCCTTATCAGCTGATCTTTCTTGCGACATCCTGAGACTGTTTGTGTATAACATTTTCGTTACGAGTTGAAGCTAGAAGGAAAAGGCAAAAATAAAGCTCGACCAACTGAATTAAGAAATAAATGAATATATAAATATAAATATAGGATGTAATGAGCGTAAAGTTGAAAGCTGTGAGTGGATTCTCGAAAAGTTGCTGTTTTGGTACGTGTTACAAAGTAAGATACGGGACATAATTAACTGAGTTAGATGAAGAAGAAAGAGAAGAAGATCAAGAGGGAAGGGAGCAAGAAGAAGACGAGAAGTTGTTCGCAGCTTCTTATGTTATCATCTGCTACTACTATTTCATGCAATGTAATCTTAATGAGTTCTTGTCAGTTTGAATTAATTATAAATTAACGGTTATTACTATTATTATTATTATAATTGCCAACGCTTATTGTAATGTAATTAGCAACTTCTATTGCGCCGGTGTCTAATGCACAAGGCATCAACCGATGGCGCATCAAAACAATCCGTAATCAGGTCAACATCCAGAAGATCAGTCCGTAAGAGACAGAGAGGCAGCCTAAGGTGGATAAGCAATTTGAAAGAGGAAGTTTTCAGCCGAGAACGAAATGACACAAGCGACTGAGCACAGCGCACAGATACAGAAGAGAGTTCCAAAAGGCAGGCCCAGCAACCGAAAAAGCTCGTTCACCGAGAACAGTTCTTGATTTAGGTATGACCAGACAAAGACAATCAGATGACCTAATTGAATAATGATAAGTCAGAGGAATAAGAACAGATTTTAAATATTGTGGTTGGCCAGAGTTCAAAGTTTTATAAACTATGAGCCCCAGTTTGAAACGAATTCTTTGCTGAACAGGAAGCCAATGCAGAGATTTAAGCAGAGGGGTTATATGTTCATATTTAGATGTATTAGTTATGGCTCTAGCCAAAGAGTTCTGAACCCTCTGCAGCTTCAGTATGTTTGATTTATTGATACCGTAAGAAGTGAGTTACAATAGTCTAGGCGACCTCAACCAATGCATTTGCCAGAGATATTCTTGCAGACATGGGCACATAACGCCTAATTCTGCGTATATCACGAATGAACATATAGGATGACTTACAAATACTGTTTACATGGCCAGTGAGAGACATGGTAGAATTAAAAACAACGCCTAAGTTGCGTGCAGCATCAGCCAGCTCAACCATTGAGTCACCGCTAATTAAAGGTTCCCAACGAATCACAAACGAGAGTTGGACAGAATAATATTATTATTATTATTATTATTATTATTATTATTATTATTATTATTATTATTATTATTATTATTATTATTATTATTATTATTATTATTATTATTATTATTATTATTATTATTATTATTATTATTATTATTATTATTATTATTATTATTATATTATTATTATTATTATTATTATTATTATGCCAAATTTATTTCTTCATAAAGCCAACACAAACTTATGTACAGACTGATTAAAAGTAACTGTTTTCAATATTGTTATAAGCTGTCATTCTCCTTGGCTACAGTGTTGTTGCAATCTGTGGTGCCTAAAACAGATAGAGAGTTTCCAATTTGTAGGGCCACTGATAGGCGTTGTAGTAGATGACTGGTTTCACGCTGGTCGCCTGTCGCTGCTGAGATCTTGCCTCCAAGTTCTCGAACAAACTGCAGTGATTCTGTGTGCCAGCTTCCTGCAGTTTCGACTGCTACAGGAACGAAATGATGTGATTGTGTGATAGCAGCATACTTGGTTTCCTTGTTGCGAGCTGCCTTTTCCGCTGCCGCACCTGCGATTTGCGATGTTAGATGTTCGTAGGATGCAGCGAAAGTGTCTGGTACCGTCACATCCCACGCCATGCAACGACCACTATGCCAAGGTATGATGGTGACTCCGTCAGGCCTTTTGCCGTCAGATCTGGAGAGGCCATTGGGCTCTTTGATAGCAGGGATTTTGGCTCTGGTGAAAGCCCGCCAAATAACGTCATTGAGCATGCCATGTCGATGTTGTCTTCCTGCTCCTTTGACGCAGGAGAATCCATGATGGCCGTTGGATTCCACTATGACACCACATTTGCAGGTGTGTTTTTCACACAGTGCAGTGCCCAGCCGGATGCCTGATGCTATTCTTAAGACCTCTCCTGACATCCGTAATCCTGCTGTTGTAATTGGAAGTGCATGGAGCCAGTCTCCGGAGTGTGGTGATTGAATGGCTAACAATCTGGCTTTAGCAGCAGAATCATATGCTCTTTCCGATAGGCCTTGAAGTGCATTTGAGATGAGTTTGCTGTCCCATTCTCTTTGTATATGAACCTTCTGCGCGATGGGAGGAGGTGCGTTCGATTTCGATGACCAAGAACTTAAGGCCTCCTCTACCAACGGGTCTGTGATTGTTAGAGGAACAGCGTGTAGCAGTCGGTCTTGAAGGTTTCGCGTGCCAGCGGCTGATGCCAAAAAGGTGGAAGTTGCCAGCATAACGGCACTACGAATTCCCAGACCACCGTTTCTAACAGGTAGAGATGCCTGGATCCATTGATTATTATTATTATTATTATTATTATTATTATTATTATTTTTTTAAATTTTTACCCGAGGTATATATGAACCCTCAGGCTCTTAGAAACTAACTGAAGAGTAAAACCGTTGTTGTGTTGTTATTATTATTATTATTATTATTATTATTATTATTATTGTTATTTTATCAAAATCTAGTGTACCTGCAAGGGCTATCTCTCTTCCAACTCGGGCATAGGGTCAACAAAAGAACCTGCAAAGGCCACAGCGTTAAAGCGCTGAATTGTCAACGAAAGTCTTTGAAAGAGAAAGGTTGTCTCTCTGACTTCGTCCGTCGCCTTTATCAGATGACGACCCATCTCTGTGATTAATGCAAGGCCTCTTAAGTTAATGGGACCTAGAGTTTCCAGGGCCAGCGGG
Organism: Aporrectodea caliginosa; assembly: GCA_020284085.1. Taxonomy (NCBI): domain Eukaryota; kingdom Metazoa; phylum Annelida; class Clitellata; order Crassiclitellata; family Lumbricidae; genus Aporrectodea; species Aporrectodea caliginosa. Next base: position 24,210 of record JACEVL010000884.1, read on the forward strand.
ATGAAGTCATGTGTGTCTAGAAGGGTCTGGTATTTTAGATTTTTTCTGTTGTCTGCTATTTCTGCTGCTGCTCCTGCTGTCACGGCCGTTGCCTGCAGATAGGAAGGCGCTAGTGTGTCAACCACCGTTGCGTCCCAGACGAGGTTTCGGCCTGCTCTCCATGGTATAAGGGTGGTGCCTTTTTCTTATTATTATTATTATTATTATTATTATTATTATTATTATTATTATTATTATTATTATTATTATTATTATTATTATTATTATTGTTGTTGTTGTTGTTGTTGTTGTTGTTGTTGTTTCTTACCGATCTACAGTCCTTGACGTTAATAACTGTCTCTGCTTCTTCTCTAACGGTTACGTACGATGGAAGGTCTGCCGCTACACGATTCTTCTGGACTGCTGTGAATGTCAGTTTGACGAAGGGAAGGCTTTCGTATATGTAATACCCTTCGATCTCTAGAATCAAGATATCTCTTGGAGTGGACGCTTTATTCGCTTGAAATTCCACTAGTCGTATCTTTGTTTTCTACGCATGACACAAAAATAACATTTATCAAGTACAATGACTACACAATTTAAAACCCTTTAACTTCGTTGGTCTCTGTGGCGATGTTTGTGAACATAAGAGCACATTGAAACTAATTGCAAATGGCAGATTAGCCAGTTTATGAAGATGTATAAAAAGTTTACTGCAATATTGCTAATTAGCTGATTTAGCGTAAAGGCACTATTAATTAAAGTAAATAGACGAACCGGTATGTTGTCTTTCTTTGACCCTTGAAATCACAGTTGTTCTATTACGAGACGTAGAACCAGGAAGGCATCGTCAGTGAGCAAATCTTGTCCACTAAAAGCCTTTGCCCTGGATTCAATGTCAGTTGGTGAGCAAAACATGAGATCACAGATCATCGTCTCTTCCAGGTAAGTTTTGATGTCTTGACCGCATGTGAAAGGTAACAATTCGCTGTCGTCAATCAATCGAAAGGGTAATGCAGTCCTTCCCACATTGAAGTCCTTCTGCTTATAAAGGATCCCTTGAATGCGATTATCACCAACATCTTTCAACTCGTAGGAGTCAACAGCACACGCGAACTTGTACGGCGTTTCTACCACCGCTATGCTGCAGCGAAAGCAATTCTGTATCAAAATCGCGCAGAACTTTTGTCTATCTTAAGAACAAATAAATCTTACTACCCAGGGTAGTCTATTATTTCCTCAAGTGAGAAAACTTTGAAGTTGAGAATCATTACTACGTATCCAGCGTTATAATTATGCCCCATCGATAAAAGTTACAAGAATGTGTTTGCTGTATTAAAAACGGCAGTAAGAGAAACCCCTCCCCGCGAATTTCCTTCAACCTTTGCATAATTTCGCGACAATTTCAATTTCACGTGAAGAACTTCAATGTCAATATAGAATGTCAACACAGATAACAAGTTGAAAGCATCTTACACGATTTAGTGCAATTCTGCGTAATTATGATGCCTTAAGCAGTACAGATACTTGGAATCCGTGAGGCTTTGGCTCCGTGGTTGAGCTGTGATATGGAATGCATTTGTTTCTATTGGAGCACCGAGACATGCATAACTGAAGCTGCTTTTAAGTAAGTAAGTAAGTAAGTAAGTAAGTAAGTAAGTAAGTAAGTAAGTAAGTAAAGTAAGTGAAGTAAGTAAAGTAAGTAAAGTAAGTAAGTAAGCAAGCAAGTAAGTAAGCAAGTAAATAAGTAAGGTGTGTGTTCTTTATTAAACGCTGGCAAATGTACATACAAATTTATCAAATAGTAGCAGAAAAGTTAGTAAATAATAATTAAACTAAAAAGACCGTGGCCTAGCGTACAACATCCTATATCCAGGAAATCGCGCCTTGTGAGCGAATCAAATCTAGAAAGAACACAGTTACGTGAGCGTGGGCGCAGATCGTGACCAGTATATAGAACAGGGGTAGTAGGAAATGGAGGATATGTCCTGGATTATTTAAGATATATCTTAAAAGGTCTTGGTCGGCTTTTTTCACAGAGTTCCTCAACAGTAGGGAAAAGATTTGGGTAGGAAGCCAAAGCGTACCAGCTTACGGACCAGAGCACTTAGTGAGTCACGTTCCTGTTTGCCGGCAAAGACCCAACATGCAATACCTAGGGATGGTCATTTACTTAATTGCCTAGTTCAAGACACACAATTACTGATAGAACGACTGAAGAGTCACTTGTTGCATGCTTGCTCACCTTTCAGCATACATTCTTCTACTGTGAGAGTATGAAATAATCTTCTGGCACACGGAGTCGATTGATGCCTTCATTTCAGATCCTCCTAAAGCCGTTGGTAATCGATATTTGTTGGCATCTTCAGAACAAATTATGCACTGAAAACAATATGCATATGCATGCATACACAAAATGCGAATATAGCACTCAGGAGTAACAACGATCGATTAAAAGCCCGAAAAGCAATTGAAGAATATCGGGAGAATATGTGCGCAGAGGAAACGGTAATTTAAACAGAGCAGCTATCAACATTATTATAACATTTTATGCGGAGGAGACTGATAGTTCTAGTGTATATGGAAGTCATTGATCGAAGTAAAAGACAAATATATATAGGCATTGGAAGAAAATATCATAGTGCCTAAGGCAACTGCTAATTGTGGGACAAGACGGGAACGACAGAATAAGGCTTAAATTCAGGCACAGAGTAATATGCTGTACAGAGAGAGGTTATTCAGCCTAGAAATGTCTAGTTTGTAGGGCTGATGTTAAAGACATTCGTAATAAAAATATAGCCAGGTAATCTAAATCTTCACGATAATGCTTCAAACTACAAATGTATATAGGGGAGCGTAAACGACTTAACGGTATTCTGAGAAAATTGACCCGTTTAGGCTTCCTCCCTGCCGATTTTCCTAGTTTCGACAAGCACTGTGCTGGAGCCGATTCTACTCTGTTTCGTTCAATTCTCTCAAATCCTTGCCACGTCCTTCACGACCTCCTCCCTCCCCGTAAGGTCACTCCATACAATACGCGGCCCAGACCACATGATCTCACCCTACCTAGAATTGATGCCTTTGCAAAAAGAAGTTTTATTATGAGAATGTTATATGACTTTGCATAAATGTTTGTATTATTTATTTCTTCTGTAAGCTACTGTGCGTTTGCTGGTAGTCAATTAAAGAATATTCTTACTTACTTACTTATTATAATCGGCAGCGTCGTAACATTGATATATAATTCTACTGCCTATTAGTCATCACTTCTATCGTATTTGAGTAGGCTAAATATTCCGATTATAACGGGCCAAAAGTAACAGAGCAGATGTACAAACTTACTCTATGACGAACTGCGATTGTTTCCAATCAGCCTTTTTTTTATCTGCCTGATCTCCAAAAGAGTCATACCTTCTAAGGTACTATAAATTCTAGTGCCGATGTTTCAGACTGGTAGCATAGTTATCGGAACGAGATCGATATTCATGAAGTCGGTGTAAAATGCTGTCCCGGTTCATTGGGGATAACCTTGCTTTAAATGCTATATTCGGTAAGTATCGTTTATCGACGCATTGCTATTCAATCATATTTAGCACAGTCTCTGGATTGAAAATTTTCAATAAGCGTATGTGTATTCACAGAACTAATTGAGGGGAAACAGAAACGATTCAACTTATGCGACTACATGCAGTCTTCTTTGGGAAATTTACCTAAGAGACGATAATTCAGGAATTGTTACTGGAAAATTAAAAGCTTTAGCAATGGTCAATAGAAGAAGCAGTAGCATTTAGGCGTACTATTAAATTCGCTGCTAAACCTTTGGGTGAAGTTGCAAATAATCAAGGTACATAATTTTTATATGACCCACATGCACAATTCAATTTCAGTGGATTCAATCTCAAAGTGTGAATTCTTCAATATAGACTGTTACTGACTGTAAGCAGAATATTACTCATTTAGATTGCGAGAGTAGATATTTATGTTGGCAATAGATGTCGCCTACTATCGTAACTGAACTGTTGATTTAACAAACAAAATCCAAGAATGGGTGTCTCTTCTCTTGTTAACGCAACGCTTTAGGCCTATATTGAGCTATAGCCCACGACTTGAAGCTCAGACGATTGGCGACTCTGAATTGTCGCTGACAAAATTTCTGAATATTTCGCTAATATAAGCTGATATATGCTACAATTAGCAATTTAGCACAATCTCAATAAAGGAACTACCTGAGCTGATTTGGTTGTTGACGCGTCAATCTGCTGTGGCTGATCAAACGTTGCTATGACTTTGCCTTCCATTTTGACTTGAACTTTTCGGTCCCTCAATTGACTGTCACTGCACATAAGCGATACCGTAGCATGCTTCGATAGAGCCTTCCATTCACTTTCCAGAATCGGAATTTGAAATTTTTGACTTACTGCATCATATTTAAAAAGAGCCAGGGCCTCGCTGTCTTCGTTCTGAAATGCAAAAGAGGGCATACGTCGGTTGCACGTCTTTAGGAGTCGTTGGCCTATGTTGTCTTGTCAATTACGGTGTCATCACCTGAAATCGTGTTATAGACCTAAAATAACTAGCCTAGGCTATGTTAGTAACCGATGCAGAAGAAGTCTATTTTTATATTATCTGTTCTAGAATGAGATGATAAATATAGTTTAGCTGACTTAATTTACAAAGATGAAACTTATTGTTTTTTTTCTGTTGTAGGCCTGTGTGTTTAATATGTAAGTAAGCAAATCATTGACACCTAAGACATTCTAGCGACGCTTGAGATCTGAGTCGGCGTACCCTATAAGTTAACGACTGGTACCAATATCCAAATTGGTTCCTAAACTCTACAGAATGTTCCTCCAATTACTCATTGACACATATGGACGGAGTAATATCTTCTTTTAGTGACTTTAGTAGCCTAACTCTGCTAGCATGTCCACCTGGAGCTCATAATTATAGGACCCATATTCCTATATGAGACCCTTATAGATCCATTATCGGCCCCATCTAATGCCCTTGAAATTGCTGGCGGGGAAGGGGTGACCCCTCTCAACCAACGATGTCACGAAATAGAGGATATGACCAAACGCCAAACTCTGAACAGGCTAGGCCTATTGATAAAAAAATTGACACAGAAATGAATGAGGCTCCAAAGATTCCAAACGAAGACGGCGCGCAAATCTAGTTTCAACGCAATATAGTTAGGCTACTATAGGATTGTGATTCTCGTAACGCGGCGAAGTCGGGACACGACTGCATGGTGTCCGAATGAAATACGGAGACTGGACGTCCTCTAATTCCGAGGATCTGACCAATCGATGCCGGGTGTAACTGAGCTGGGTTCTTAGATGACTGACTAAATCTCAGGGCACCAACAGGAACTCTGTGCTCGTCGCGACCGGGCAAGGGCTGTCAACGTGAATTGATCTTACGAGACGCTCTTCTAGCCATCGTAGCGCTACGATGAACCTCAAAATCATTCTGCCGTCAATACGCTGTCCCAATCATAGCGTCTCCACCCGCCCACCTCTGGAGTTCACAGTGTTATTTTAGCTTTTAGTTTGAAATGTTGTAGACCTATATAACCGCTAAGTATAATTTGCCGTCTATCATGTAAGCCGATGATGTTCATTACCGGTACGCCTAATTTTAATGATGTTCGTATCGAGTATAGGCCCTATAATCTTTTACTAAAATAAGAACTATCCTAAACGGCTCCATTGGTTTCAAATTGCTTCACTTAAAGTGACCACCATAGTTAGGATAAATCATTATTGTGTCTCTAAGCAATCAGATAGATGAAACTGTTGGAATCTGCAGCTCGAGAAACCTGCTGGCCTGGCGTTCACTGTTCACATACAGTGAAAGGGCCACTTTGTGCTTTCGCGAGCACGGCACCAAACACTTGGAACTCTTTTCCATTGAAATCAGGTCTTGTCTGTTGGACATATTAAAGCATTGGTAGCCTAATTACCCAAAGACATAATAGGGCAAGCCACAAATCCGGTCGATTTAATTTTCGTATATTTAATTAATCTAAAACAACGTTACTGTCTTATTTCTCCCGAGGAAATGGAAATATCAGTTACTACTTACTTACTTACTTACTTACTTAACTAGCTTGTCACGTTCTTCTTCTATACTCATAATACAACGGTCACAGTAGGCTATTTGTTGTAATAAGGATGACAATTAACTACACACCGTATCTACATAGTTTTAAAGGAACTTACGGATGAAGTATTATAATCCAGTTTCAGCCTACAGTTGAATCTGTAAGATTTTCTTACATCAATCAGGTTCGGTATCTCGACAATAATGAGCCGATCTGGTGAAACAATAGCATCAGAATTAACTCTACATTGTAATAGTATACTATTAGGCCCTATTTGTGTCTTCTGCTTCTTCTTCTTCTCCTTCTTGTTCTTAAAAGTTTTATTCGCATTCTTCTTATTCATATTGTTTTTCACGTTCTTCTTCTGTACACAGACCGAAGCGCAATCAAAGTAGACCTGTAATTATGTTAACAATATCACACGGTGACTAGAGATATCTAGTCAGGTCACCGAGGTCATGCCCCATGTATAGTTACTAGCTGATGAACTACAATGACAACTTTCTGGCATTTGATTACTCTAATCTTTCCTCCGATCTAAAATTCTGATTCTGTCCTTTCTCGGCCTCTTTGCCGACAGTGTCAATGGGCCACAGTGGATTTAGATATTACTGTTGTCGAGTGAGGCATACGTCGGCCCGCCAAGTATATACTCTGATTGGCCTAACATAGCTCAATCCCCGTTACGCTATAGGCAATGAAGAACACTCGCAGTGATCATCTCAACTTGCCTGCATGCCTTCCTGCCATAGCCTAACTTTAACCTTCCCTAACCCTAACCGACTCGTTGACACTCATCACTGTAATTTGCTAATGTCATGAATAGCGAAAGTAGAGCAGATGGTCTATTTTAGGTCGCCCGCAGGGAGATAAAGCATTTATCAAGATTTGATGTTAGACATACTGTAAGACTGTCATTTGCACTCTCAAGAAAATACTTTGTAACGAATATGTACTGTAATAAACATTGTAACGAAGTTACAATGTAGGCTTCCTAAATATAGGTGAACTATTACTTTGTTAGAAATAGAAGTATTTATAGGCCTACTTTTAAATACTTATTCACAGGCCTACTTTTTAATGCTTTTAACACTAGAAGCACCGAAGGGGTCAATCTGACCCCTTTTGGTTTTTAGCGGAACGCACCTCGGCCCCAGATATAGCCAGAGTCCTGTAATTTCATGACTTTTCCTAACTTCGTAGGGTATACCCTCTATACTTTGTAACGAATATGTACTGTAATAAACATTGTAACGAAGTTACAATGTAGGCTTCCTAAATATAGGTGAACTATTACTTTGTTAGAAATAGAAGTATTTATAGGCCTACTTTTAAATACTTATTCACAGGCCTACTTTTTAATGCTTTTAATGCTTATTCACAAGTGAAAGTAGAAAGCTGCTACTCAAGTACAATAACGCGTTGCTTTTTTCGCCACTGTTCAGTACTGGTTGTAACACATAATACCTATATATCAGTTAGATCAACTTACTATTGTAACTGTGCGAATGTAGTAGATTTATTGTTCACCTTAGTTGATATTTAACATTTTGGGCTCAATAAAAAAGTAAACTCTTTAAGTTTCCCTTGTTCATCAAGAAACAATTAGAGATCATCGACCAAGTTCCGGAAAATATTGTTTACATAATTAGGACTTCCCTTACTGTATCTAAAGTGCAATCTACTATCGCAATCGACTTTCTGCATTGCGGTCGGCCTAAGTAAGCTTAACTGAAGCGTAGCTACTAGCTACACATGCAAGAATTAAAGAAAAGGATATGAAAATAAATACCTCGTTGATGCTTTAGTCCAAAAGCCCAGCACACAACATCCCAAGTGACTCTGTTGCATGAAATATCCATTACTGGATTGTTGTTCATGACCGTTTCGACATATTTCAGCAATGTTGTCACTAACAAGTGTCGACATTCAATTTTTATTATAGGCTAAAACTTAAAAATATACTCTGTCAATATTAACTGAAACCCCTAACTAGGTTCCTAACTGCTAGGTTGTTTAGGCCACGTATATTATATAGGCATAACCATCGAGATACCCTGAAACAAACTAAAATTTTTGTTGTAAATTTATCTTCAGTCATTTTCTTGCGAGAATTTTCAGTTCTGTATAATACCACTGCATGTAAATTTATCTTCAGTGATTTCTTTTCAAACAAAATATATATAAATTTTTGTTTAAATTTTTGTTTATTTGTTTGAATGTATTAATCTTGCTATGTACAGTGCTGTGCGTTTGCTAGTGCTTATCAATAAAGGAAATACTTACTTACTTACTTACTTACAATGCAGACAGCGGTTGCCATTGTGTTAGGCTTGTATACCTACTTCCGCCTCCGATAAGATGCTGCAGGCGCTGAAAACAATACATGAGAGCCAGTGGCGTTTGTCGGACACTACTTGCGGTGCTGATCGTCGTTTCGTTCCAAAATGTAGCAAGTATCATCAAAGTGAGCACTTTTCCCATTTCGGAATTTTCTGAATAAAAACAATGATACAACAATGACACAGTCTGCCGTTCATATAGTTTAAAACTATAAGTGTCAAAAACATGTCACTATAATTGTGTTAGAAATGAGGCTAGGTGTTATCCTGCTGAGGCAGATGACCAGTAGGAAGTGTTAACAGTGTTGGCGCTTCATCTTTGCAGTTGTATGTTTTTCATTTCTATGGTCTGATGCCGTTCACAATTATTCTAAAACTGTGAATGTTTACATTATTTCAAAGCACACTGGGCAATTTCACCGATAGATCTTTGTTTCACAGTTTCACTATTACAGTGCCTTTGTTATGTGCTGAAAATGCGCTATATTAAGTGTTCTTTTACAGATGCATACAAGCATATAGGCCTATATTAGCCTAGTTTTCGTAGGGCGCCGTTGGCCCGTTAGTAAGCAGATCGCATCCAAATATTGTACTGCCGAGAGACCTAACAACCAACCGCTGCCAGGTTTTAGTCCGATTGCTCAAGAGTTACAATGAGTTACAGTAATTTACAGATATCAAGTCAATCAATCAATTAATCAATCAATCAATCAATCAATCAATCAATCAATCAATCAATCAATTGAAGGGTTTTAGCTGTAGGTCTGAAATTTAAATGTAGGCCTGTAATGTACATGTAGGCCTATACATTTTATAAATACCGACCGTCTGCCTCGACCCTGCTCATTTCCCCCTACATTTGGTCCCTTGTCGCATAGGCTAAGGTAACCCAGGGGCGTCCATCCTATGGGGGGGAATGAAGCAGAGATCTTCATTGGCTTTTCAGAGGGGAAAGAAATTTTTTTACATTAGACGTCTACTCAGTTTTTTTCGTTTCAGAAATTAATCGATGTGTTTTTCATTTGAAAAGTGCTTTTCTTTGTTTAAAAATAATAAAATCATTGAGCTGTTCTCGGACCGAGCTCACGATTAGTCTTCAATTTCATAATTTTTGCGTATCGTACATGCACCTACTCAAGCGATTAGACTTCGATGATCGATCTCGAGGTGATTGTAGGCTTGCATAGGCCTACCTTACAGAAAATGTTTTAGTTTACTGGTCCCTTTCAAGAATCTTGCTATCAACCTCTGCTGACATGGCAGTTGCTGCTCAGCTGATGCGTCATTGCAGTCAGAACCTGAAACTGCTCAGAGTAAATGAACATTCATGGCAGTCTAGTTACAGAAGCACAACGATTTGCAACGGTCTACGATGTTGATGTAAACTTTCCGGTTCATCGAGCAAGAAGACCACGCAGGCATTATGACGAGAAAGCTGAGAAAAGGACAGTAAATGTGGTCGTCAGTAGCACAAACATCTTATTGGTGTTTACTATACAACACTGGATACGGTTTATGAGGGGCAAATGGACGTCCGAAGGAAGATCGTCGAGGCGCACAGCAACTCGACAATCTTACCAAAATCTTGGTCTAGGCTACCTTGTGGTGACCAGCTGCTCAGCTGAGTGAAGGTATGAGTCGCATCCGCATTCCGCATTGTGAAAAATCGACTGAGATCAACCATGGTTGGTGATTGGTTTGCACCTCTGACAGTATTAGCCAGTGCAGGAGACTCTACTCTAATAGTATACGCTATCATTACTACTGGACGAAATTGTTGATCGCTTGGCTACGCACTCTGCTGCTCTGAAGAAGCACCTATTGTAATTTTAGTACTTATGTTAGTAATGTGTGGCCGCTCTGTCAGTATGCCTCTGTCTGTGTACAATCCTTCATATTTTATAATGCATAATGTTGCTTGATTAGTGAACTAAAAGTTAAAGAATGCAATAAGGAATTCAACAGTAAAATCGTGATTCAAATTTTGATATAAATCGAAGTTTTCTCTTTCAATCGCCTGGGGCGGTCGTCGTGGGGGTAGTCTGATGACATGAGCGGGGAATGCTTCATAGGCGTAAGGGGGGATGGACGCCCCTGAGGTAACCTATAGGTATATCACACGATAGCAAACGAAACTTTCAAATTAGACCTAAGGTAGGCCTACAGGCTACGCCTATCAGTTTTACTGTAATTATGTATGCATTATTTACAATATCACTATTATTGATCGGAAGAAGTAATTAATATATCAAAGGTCGATTTGATTTCCAGAATATTTGCATAACACCTTCTAAATTGATTTGCACGTTTTCTTGATTGAAACTTTTAGTCCAGTAGATCGTTTCGATGTTTGCATACTGTGCGTACATCGTTCTGTAGAAACCTTGTAAATTCCTGAAAACAATACATTTGCATAATGTGGAGAAGTGATTTTAATAGTTAAAAAATGGTTCTTTAAAGAGGTCCAATGATTAAGATCAAAGCTTTTCTATATATTATATTCTTGTAGGAATAAAACAGGGACATCGATGTCAAATGAGTTGTGTTACAAGCCATTTTCAAAGGTTATGTTTTTCGGTGTTAGAAGGCTGGTTGAAAATCATTATTACATAGGCTATTAGGCACGCGTAATATGCGGCCAAGCATGTTTCTCTAACATCATCATATCATCGTGTATATTTATTGAGTTAACAATAGGTAAAGGTGTACAAAGAAAAACCGAATAACAGGACGGAATGAAGTAATAGCTTAGTAGGCTAAGGGTTGAGAAATAACATACGAGATAATAACTTTCGTGAGTCCTTATCTGGGAGGTCAAAGTAGTGATGTCTGTCCCTAAGAAAATAGGGGTCATATGTTGATTTGGGAATTAGTTGGTCACATGAGAGTTTTGCAGTAGCGATGAGCCGATTGGCATTTTTACCGATTTCCGATTCCGGATAGTTGGCCTGCTATTTTCGCCGATTCCGATCCGAATAGTTAATAAAACAGAAATGAAAACTAAATCTTGTATATTCTCGCTAGATATAATTCAAATGAGAATTTATGCACTGAACTATTTAATAGAAATTAACATTTGAAAGTTTTAAACCGCGTGGCATAAGAAAAAAGCATTTTGTTGACACATCGAGTAACAATTTTATTATTTATACGGACTCTCAATTAATTAAAGATTAAAGATTACCTCAGGAGCTCGCCAAAACAGTAGGCTACTATTTCTGTATTAATGAAAAAAGAAATTGCTTTTGGTCAAAAATATTACTTTTTTGGTATTTGGATCGGTATCGCCGATTCAGATTAATGCCGATTAGTGCAAAATCCGGCCGAATCCGATTTCCGAACGGGTGATCGGCTCATTCCTATTTTGCAGGATAATTTTCGTTCGTTCGGACTTCTAATGTGACTTAGTATGCGTTCGTAGACTTATTTCTCGTGGAGTCAATTCGCCGTTGTTTCTGAGAGATTTGAGATTTGGACGGTGTTCGGACGTTTGTAATCGAAGTCAGTTTCGCACTTAAACATGGACTCGCCTAGTCAAGCGCTTTCAGGTTTATCACAGTGTGAAACTCCATTTGGAAAGGTCAAGAGAGTCCGTTAAATATTGCTGACCGTTATCTTACGATATACGAACAATTGCACGTTGCGAAGAATGTCGTCCTTCACAGACCCAGTGAAAGATGGATACCCGGACACACTTCTATCATCTGCGAGGGACTGGTTTTGGGTTTCGCGTGTTGCGAGTCACTTCACTCGCCGTTACTGCTCATCTTCGATGCTGTGGATTGGAATCCGTTGGCTGGCTCTGCGTGTCTGCGGGAGCTTCCCAGTGGTGAATCTTCTAGTTAGCTGAGTAGAGTTCGCTCATAACTTTTTGTTCTTAGTGACTTTATATAGGTTGGTGTAGGCGATACTTTTGTGAGGTATCAACAGGCGCTATATATATATATATATATATATATTAAGTGCCCACATACCTACACACACATTCCTAGCAGTAAAGAAAGTGCCAATTGTAAAATAGGGCCAAAGTTCAGTGTTAAAAAAAATGATTCCCCTGAGAAACGACTACAGCCTCAAAAACAGATCAAAGCTCACAGCCTTGAGAGTGAAAATTCTCTGAGAATAACTTCAATCACGTGATTAATGAAATTATCAGCTACAAAAAACAAGTACTGGGGTTATATTTTAGATATATTTAAATTTTAATTATAATTTAAATATATTTTAAAATATATTTTTAAGTTACTGCTTTTTTCTAGAAAAAATGGTTCCGGAACTCAACAAATTCAGAACAATTATGCAGGCATATTTTATGCTGATATTTCCATTTCATATTGTATCAATATTAATAAACACTGAAGGCGCTGAATTAAATTAAAGTATCTAAATATAATTTAAAATAATTTTTATTAAAAATTTAAACTAAATAAATTATTTTTAATAGCTGAAAAAGGTCCGGAACGCCGTTCCGGACCGCTCCGGCTGAAAAAGCACTGTTATAGTATACCTTAATTATATTGTAAATTACATTCTTGCACGGCCTATATTGGACGGCCTATTTACGTCATCAGCTATAAATAACTACTGAAATTTATTTTAAATATAATTATTTATATTTTAATTAAATAATAAGTTGTGTTTTTGTGCGGCCTAATTGGACGTCATATTTTGGAGGCATATTTGTACGGCCTATGTTGACAGTTGAATAAGAAGAAACCTATTCGAGAAAATAGTTTTAAATATATTTAAAATAAATTTTCATAAAGATATAATTCATACTACACAAACCTGTTTGCACACACACACACACACACACACACACACACACACACACACACACACACACACACACACACACACACACACACACACACACACACACAAACACACACACACACACACACACACACACACACACACATACATTCATGTACATATATGTATAAATATTTAACGATAAATGAATCTGTACGACAGTAAACGAAATCTTAAACTCACGAGGATCCGAAGTCCAGGTCTTCAGCAAATTTAAGGCCAACCATAGAAGGCAACATCATGTAATTGCACAAGAGTTCTTTCTTAAAGAATTCTTCCAGTGAGTCATAGAGTTGGTGCCAATTGTACGACTCGGTTAAAAGTACCGACTGAGAGCTGTCATGCACCACACAAAAAGGCTCACACTGCTGTATATTAGGTCTAAACTCGAATGTAATCAACAATTCGCACACCACAAGCACAAAACCTAAATAGCTTAATTAGACAATCTGATTTAAGAACCTAGTCCATCAATGCATATTATAGACCAGTATAATGATTAAGCTATTCACAATCCTGTCACACTATTGTAATATACTGCTATTTACTAGGATCTTACTTATTCTAGTTTACTGTAGTAATAAGTTTACTGTTTATTCTAGTTTACTGTAGTATAAGGCAAAAAACTCCACCAAAGCTAATACATGCTACCTTACTAATTATTTATTTAAACTTTTCTAACCAATATTTGAACTAGCTCTTAATACAACGAACACTCAATCGAGTCCGATTTCCAGTATATTGCAGGAAATTGCATAGAAAATAATTTAGGTTAATATTTCATAAATTCTAAAATTCTTTGATAAATTCTAAATTGTTTTATAAATTCTAAAATTGTTTAAGAAATTCTGACTTCTTCAGACGTGGCTGTGTGGTGACAAGTAGATTCAGCAGTCCAACGTGGTCCATTAAGTTACTAGTGAAGATGAAGTCAAAGGTCGTATCCGAAGGTAGCAACCAATGACACAGATGGAAAAGATCGGTCGCCCAGAACGTATATGTTACCTAAACAATTCAATACACTCGCATGAAAAAAATGGTCGTACATCGATCCAGTTTTAGCATAGGCTCTACTGCAATTCTCTACTTGCTGGTCTTCCGAAATGTCGGTTGTCTCCACTGCAATCAGTTCTTAATGCAGCTGCCCGTCTTGATAGCCCGTCTTCCTCGCTTCTCTCACATTTCGACCTTCATGACTGAGCATTTACATTGGCTTCCTCTCATTGCCCGAATTCGGTTTAAAATTCTGTTTCTTACATCCAGGGTGCTCTTAGGTCTGGCCCCTCGCTATCTTTGTGATTCAATTCGCCGACCCATTTCGGCTGCCTCTCGTCGCTCACTCCGCTCCTTAGACCGGCATGACCTTCTCGTACCTCGGTCGCGGACTGCTACTGCCCAGCATCGCGCTTATGCATCTGTTGGTCCTATGCTCTGGAATGACCTTCCCTCTACCATTCGATCTGTGATCTTAACTGGGGGTATTTCGGCCTCTTCTCGTTGTCTTAAAACGTTTCTTTTTTCGCAGAGCTCTTCGCACTGGGAGCGCTTCTGATTGGGCATTACTGTGAGAAGCGCTTTATACATTTCTAAATACAATACAATACAATATAGCCTACTTAACAAGTAATCTCAGTACAAACAATCTCAGTTGACACTAGTCTTGATGGATCGCACTCACCTTCGTCACTTTCAAAGACTCCAGATAAAAAGAAATCGTTTTTATCATTTTCTCGAAACAGGCTTCATGTAATGTAGAATATTTCTCGAAATACTCCCTACAAATTCAATAAAATGGAAGAAGCAACGGTTATCAGGCAGTAACTTAATTGATTTAAACAGCGAAGTCGCGGGAACCAGCTTATTCACAGGCGCTTAGTCGAAACAGAATCGATAGGCAGAGGGTCAAGATCCAGAGAGTCAGGCAGGCAGACAGTCAGACGGCTACGGTGGATGATGTTTAGAGTTAGCGACTAGATCGAGTTCTACGCTCGGCTGCTCGGCCCATTGGGCTAATCCCCAAATTCGGCTCTGTCTCCGCGTACATGCGCGATGTGTTTCACTGGTATATAGAGCCCCTTCAAGAAATCTACGCAGGAGCGCTCCCAGCCCAGCCACGGCAAAAGAAAAAGGCTTGAGTGATTCATAAAACCCAGTTTGGTTGGTCGACGGTAGCAAACGCAGCTCCGATGGTAAGTAATTCCAGATAGAGTGCCCTGCAACCGAGAAAGCGCGGCGCTGCCTAGCAGTCAAGCAAGCCTTGGAACTACACGGTGATTCATTAAAAAACGTCCCCCTGCATATTTGACTGTAACTCCGTCAAATGTCATGCTATGTGAAAGAAATTTTAAAGGAAGACAGAGGAGTTATTTCTAAACATTAGGAAAGTTACAATTTATGTTCAAATTGACCTCCTTTGGAAGCTACGCATGCGCGAAGACGAGTACGTCACTGTTTGACTGATTCATCAATGATGCGCTGATCCATTTCGTTCCATGCCTCCACAATTCGACTTCTCAACTCACTGACATCACATAATTATTCGAGATCTGTAGACCTTCTCTTGCATGACACTCCATATCTTATAGTCCACTGGATTTAAATCAGGGCTGTTGGGTGGCCACAAAGTAGGCGGGATGAAATCAGGTGTTTCAGTTTACAGTAACGCAACAGTGTCCCGTGCTCTGTGCGCAGGAGCGCTATCCTGCTGGAAATCAAATACTCATCGGTAATGTCACGAATGTCTGGTAAAAGGCCCTGTTTTAGTAGAACATCTCTGTAATATTGTCCATTGACATTAACGCCCGGTTCGATTAAATGAATGTTCGTACGACCGTGTTTATCTTCTTCGGTAAACACCATTTTGTCGAGATAGTCGTGACGTCATTAGTTTCGTCATTCGCGTTACGTCATTTTGGATTTAAATGTGAAACAATTTATGTAGCACTTGGCTAGAGCATCAAGCGTCATTGTTCTGAAATTTCAATAAAATTGATGGTCATCTACATGAGTTATGCTAACTTATGTAGGGGGACGTTTTTTAATGAATCACCGTGTAGAAGTTGACGTACCGTCGTCACGAAGCGAGGCGCCCGACGCGCTACAACGTCGGACGCTGCGTGGCAGAGGTCGCGCAGGTGAGACGGTCCAGACGGAACACATCTAAGGATGCAGCGTGAAACCAAAGCAGCAATCCGGTTTGAGATCCGTTGCGCCACAGGCAGCTGTATGTTTGAGCAACTAGACCTCTAGCTAATGCTAGCATTAGCAACTTTTTTATCAGCAGCGTATGCTTTTCTTCTTTCAAGAAGCGGGTCAAAACTCGCCACTTATCACTGGCCTTCAAGCATCTGGATAATTATCTAATTGCTCTACCTCTGGTGAATGACTAAACGTGCCTCCGATTCTCATTTCTGTGAGTCTTTTCGGGCGTTAAAAATGTCTATAATAATAATAATAATAATAATAATAATAATAATAATAATAATAATAATAATATTTGATAATAATAATAATAATAATAATAATAATAATAATAATAAGTGATAATAATAATAATAATAATAATAATAATAATAATAATAATAATAATAATAATAATAATAATAATAATAATAATAATAATAATAATAATAATAATAACAACAACAACAATAACAATAACAATAACAATAACAATAACAATAACAATAACAATAACAATAACAATAACAATAACAATAATAATAATAATTGGGATGTGACAGTGCCCGACACCTACGCCACGTCTCATCTTGGCCATACATCTACTGGAACTGGGGAAGCCGCCGAACGTGCAGTTGTCTCCAAGAGGGTCAAATATTCCACCATCACCACCACCCACGATTTTGTAGCGGTCGCCTTAGAAACTGCCGGCGCTTGGAGCAAAGAGGGACTGCAGTTCGTTTCTGAGTTGGGAAGACGGACAAGTGACGCAACCCATGATCCAATGGAGTCATCATATCTTTTCCAGCGGATCTCAGTGGCTCTTCAACGGGGGAACGCCATCTGCCTCTCCGGGACACTGCCACCGATCTCTGAACTCTGCTGAAATGACAATAAATAATAATAATAATAATAATAATAATAATAATAATAATAATAATAATAATAATAATAATAATAATAATAATAATAATAATAATAATAATAATAATAATAATAATAATAATAATAATAATAATAATAATAATAATAATAATAATAATAATAATAATAATAATAATAATAATAATAATATGCATGTGTTCTTATGAGTGTGCGTGCTTTACTGAGCTTATATAGTTATCTGTTAGAAAACATTAACACAAAATCGGTATGTTGTTTACAAGCTGCGGAAGGGAAGAAAAAGAGGTGTAAGTACCTTTGCAATGGAAAATAACAGGCAGCTGCCTGAGCCCCGAATTCAACACACCATTCTTCACAGCCAGGTCGCATCAAAGTTGGATTGACAGACATTTTCAGACCTTTATGCTCTTCAGAAAAATTCACAAATCCATCTATGGCAGCTGTTAGTATTTCCTTCCCAACAGTTTCAACATCTGACTCTTTGATTCGACGATCAATGTAGATAGGCTTCGATGCGGATCTTGCAACACTAAAATCGTCAAACGACTTAGTGTAACCGGCATTTTCTAAAGGTTTGAATCGGCTTTGCTTGACCGCAGATTGGTCGAGTTTCCTGTTGAGCCAGCAATTCCATGTTTTAAGACAGACTTCAGAGACTGTTTGTCACCGAATTTGCAGATTCGTTCACTGTCTCGGCTCGAATTGCTGTATTTGTCAATGAGGTCTTCCAAAACAGCATTCAGTCTCTTAAAATCATTCTCAACCATAAAGGCGTTGTACCAAACACTCCAGAGAAACTCTGCATCAGATTTGCTTTTCGGATTCACTTTATTCATGATTTCCAGGAGGATTATATCTCTGGCTATAACGTCTTGGTCAAAGTCATTCAGATGGAAACGTATTTCCTTAACTTCGCCATCTGAAGACGTAGGTCTCTGACTCAGTCCAGCTACTGTTGCCATGACGTGTCTTACATCGCCAAGGCCCAACACCAAGATGTCCATCTCATTGTTGACTTTGAAGTCTCTGAGAAAGTCGTGCATCCGTGTATTCCCACATGCAAAATAAATTCTGGGTTCGGATTCGATGCCAGGAACCCAACATTTCGACAAAAATTCAAACACGACCCTGTCTTCTGCCATAATTGAAATCGGATCTGCTGCGGTAGGAAGTCAGTTCTGCTTGTTCCCGCACAATATCTTGTACTACCAAAAGCGAACTTTAGACCTGATTTTCGCCAGTTTTTGTTCTAGTGACACTTCTGAATTCGACAATGAATAAACATAAACTGATTGCTTTTATCACTGTGAGTCAACGAATCCTTACAGCATGTTTTACATGGACATGGAAAATTCTTTTAAAAAATCAATACTTTAGCATGAACGCCATTTCGAACTACAGAACACGTTTGCTGGAGACCAACTAAAGCTCAGATCATTACAGTCTTGGGTTTTTATTATATTCTATCGTGCCTTTACCATAGTTACATAAGCTTCGCTGTCCAGTGCAAACCGGAGCGTATATATATATATATATATGCTCGGACTTCTCGTAAACTCAGTTTACAGACAGAGAGAGAGAGAGAGAGAGAGAGAGAGAGAGAGAGAGAGAGAGAGAGAGAGAGAGAGAGAGAGAGAGAGAGAGAGAGAGAGAGTGTGGTTTAATGATTACAAGTCAATGCACCGATCGAGATCAATTTCTTTGCTGCCTTGAAGCGCTCTGTAGGCTAAACAGTCACGTCTGAACATGCATTATGGGCATGCACTTAAGCAAACGTGTAGACCTATTCTAGGTAGTCCTATACAATAACGGTCTACCGTGAACACTAACAGGTAAACCTATACATGCATCGACAAGAATACCTGGACTTTTGAAGGGTTATTATGCTGTTCGAAAATATGAAACTGGGTTTTACCATTGCGCCGTTTTCTGAAATTGTGTTAAAACCATTCTCGCTTTTTCGATTATCTATCCGGTCTTTGCCGCTTGAAGTGGTCATTTCTGCGTATAGAGCGCTTCTGAGTAGTTACCTTCAAGGGGCGCTATATAAATTTTTGAATGAATACTGTCTTTATATATATACAGGGTGGTCCAAAATAAACCGCACAATGATAAATTGATAGTACTTTAGTCAGACCAATTCAAATATAACCGTGAAAATTCACAAAAACACAGCAATTATTTTTACTGTAACATTACATGGATGGATTTCGTTACATAAAATGTTCAATATGTCCTCCTTGCTGCTGGACAACGCATTGAAGCCGACGACGCCATTGATCAATTGCGCGGTCAATGAAACGCTGTGACAGCTTGGTCCACTCTGTGACGATTGTTTCTTTCAGCTGATCCACTGTAGTGAAACTTCTACGACGGTGTATACCATCTGTTGAAGGGCGCCCCAAACAGCGTAGTCGACTGGATTCAAGTCCGGGCTGTTTGGGGCCACATGTCAGGCTCAATGAAAGAAATGTTCTCACGTCGCAGATACTCCATAGTGTTCTTGGCGGTGTGTGATGGAGCGCCGTCCTGCTGTAGGGTCCAAGTGTGGTGTTGGCATATTGCACGGATGTCAGGTAAAAGACCATCACCAAGAACGTGCTGACAATAATGGCATTAAACATTGAATTGTTATACATTATATCAAGAAAACTGTCACTGTGCGGTTTATTTTGGACCACCCTGTATATCTATATATATATATATATATATATATATATATATATATATATATATATGTCTGCGTATAGCTATATATATATATATTATAGATCAATCAACCATAAATAGTAGGGGAGAGTTAAACAGAAGCATAACTGATGATAAAATACCACAGTTTAAGAATCCGAGTTAACGGTAACACGCTAGAAATGACAAATGTAGGCTAGGCCTAAAATAGTAAACATTAGGCCTAAGCGCTATTATTTTCAAATCTTAGGCTAATCTAATCGGCCACACCGTAAGATTTTGAAACAATGTCGGTTAATGTATCCTATTAATTCTACTGTTTACTTGAATCGTGTGCAGTGACTGCCACTAACATTCATTCTTGAAATGTGAAGTTTTAACAGAAATTTGTTTTTTACCAAAAATGTGGTTTCGTTGGACACTAGTGTTACACAAAATAATTGTTATCTCATCTTTTATCAGGCCTATTAGGCCTACACTTCATAGGCTACTGCTGTATGTAGTAGTGCTAACTATAGGCCTACATATTCGCTAAAAGGTAATGACGAGTAACACGACTACTCTAGTGCGTTCTGTGTCAATCGAGCTCAACAGCTGTGCCTTGGGCTAGTAGCTTATTGCAATATGCGCTATATTACGAAAGCCAAGTACATTCTGGTCAATAGACATTAGACAACTGTATGTTGCCACAGCATTTGCATCTGTAGCCTATATCAACGCGCTCCCTTATGTAAAGATCTCGAGCAAGTAGTGCTTTACCATGCAAATGTAGGCCTGCTTTGCAAATAAATATGTTCCAAATATATGCCTGCTTACTGTTTGTCTGTCTGTCCGCATGCGTTTCCATCTGAAGGATGCGTTTCCATCTGAAGGCTGCGTTTCCATCTGAAGGCTGCGTTTCCAGTTTCTTCTATTAAAAAGTTAATTCTACAGGATAGGGCAATTACATGCTGAACTCTGTGGTTTCATTGGGTGTTAATGGAGGTCCCATTCGCCCCATCACTGACAAGTTTGAGTTAGTTTTACCTCGATCCTGCTATCCTAAGTATATACTTACCAAAATGCAGATCAATCAATTTACTGTTTTTACTTACAGTAAAATAAATCCAAATGGCTGCGCGCAATAGTATCCCTGGGCTTGCACTAATCCAAGTTTAGTAAATGTATAAACATTTTGATTTTTCTTGCATTCATCTCTAAAAGTAGGCTAACTTTGTGTTAATGTCGATACAGTGAGTTCAGATTGTTACCATTTTTTTAAATTAGATTATGGCAATATATATGTTCAGATAGTTCATTTTAAACCTAAAGATAATTGGATTTTGGCTAATGCATATAATTAGCCTATATAGTTGAACAAGTTGATGGCATGTAATGTAGGAAGCTCGTGTCGAGTCGTAATGCAGGAGCGGGAGCGATTGCTATCGGCACAGCGTTGCATTGTGCAACGGACATGACTGAGCCAAGGGCAGTCACTAATTGGACATTAAGATACAAACGACTTTCAGTAGATGAAGACTTTATTCTTGAAACACGACAATGACAACGAAGACGAATCTCCTACTACGAAATAGACGTAGGGACCTACTACTTGTTACATGTTAAGACCAGCGTTTATTTAAGCAGACGAAGTCAACCGGTTTCATTTACCGTTGTAGCAGATAAGACTGTAGGCATATAAGGCCTATTATACATCATGAATGTTTTGTACTCGCTTTCTCATATAGGCAGATCTACCTTAGTTTATCTCTGTCTCTGTCCATATATCTACCTGTCTCTACAAAGAACCATCAATTTTTCTATGGTCAGTAATACTGGGTACATTAGTATGCAAGCGGCGAAGTGTCATATAGTTGGATTTCCTTGGTTGTGTTCGCACTGCGTACAACTGAGGACCTACAAGCGGTAAAACGGTTATAAACCAGCAGTTGCACGGGAAGTGTTTAAATGTTGTGTGAGCCAACCTAAGCCGAGTAGGCCTACAAACCTAAGATGGATAAAATATTACATTGTAATCTATAAGAATTTTTGTCTTTTGACATTTTCATCAAGCATCAAATACAAAGCACCAGCCATGTTAATTTCATTGTATTATTTTTATGGTAATGTTGCGTTACAGGCATGGGCTCACGTCAGGCTGAATTGTTGACCAGGACCACCACCCGATGCCATAATGATTTTTGGTAAGTGGTAGGTTCGGCTCGGAGGCTTCCCAGAAGAAGAAATAACGACACACTGCTTCAACGACTTAATATTTTTTTAAACACAAAGAAAAGCGGTACCAATTGACCGCGATAATCAACGCTCGGTCTTCCTGACCGGATAACTAAATCAAGGAAAACAGTGAATGTCCTTTCCTTCGTCGCAGTTATCTTAACTTCATTAAACACGACAATATCTTCTATTTTAAATGTTTCCTTAACAACAACAGCAGTTAGAACTTAGAATCTCGACGCCAATATCTAACTGATCTTTCTACACTTGCCACGTTTCTCGGAACTCTAAATGCAGTGTTTAATCGGGTCCCCTTGGCTGTTGGGGGGAGGAGGGAATTGAGGTTCTGGGGGGGCAATCCAGCTTAGTTCAAGTTGACGACCGGGGGACGGGGTAGTGACGAGTGTTACGTGACGAGTGTTACCAAGAACAAGAGTTCAAAAATTTTTCCACGAATTTTCGAGGGGGGTAGTAACAAAGAGTTTTCCAAGCATTTTCAAGGGGTAATAACAACAATAATAACAACAATTTTCCAAGAATTTTCGAGGGGGGTAGTAACAAGACTTTTCCAAGAATTTTCGAGGGGGGGTAGTATCGAGAGTTTTCCAAGACAATATTCTACAAAATTACATGTCTTTAATTTTTCTTCAGGCAAAATTTTCATCTCTTTAATTTTTCTGGAGGGAAAACTCAATCCTGGGGGGAACTTTACCCCCAGAGACGTCTAGATTAAACACTGCTCTAAATGTTCTTCCCTACACAACGAACTCTACTTTTATAGGCAAATGAAGCGATTCCGCGAAGCAAGATAAACAACGAAACGGGTTCGCGAAACAAGGCACACAAAGCATTGAAACACAGTAACGATGCATTGTGAAACGTTAACCGTGGCATTATTCCCACCATCAAGACACACAAATTGACGATCCACTGGATCCAGCAGTAGTAAGAGATGAGGAAGACGGCGAGGAGGAGGGAAGAGGAAGATGACGACGAAGAGGCGACGAGGGAGACGATGACAGAGAGGAAAACTGTGAGGAGGGAAGAGAAGGAAGACGACGAGGAAGGAAGAGGAGGTTGACGACGAGGAGGGCAGAGGAGGATAATGACGAGGACCTTTACAGTAATAATGTTTCCAAAAAACGTTTCGGTGAGCATGCTCCTGCCTCGGCGTCAAAGACCCAAAACTTGTGTGAGCATCGGCGTCTTTGGCGCCATGGCTCCCGGGTCCTACAGATGGAGTCCTAGCGCGTTGCCGAAGGGACAGTCTCGGCCTTTGGTGTCGCTGAAGAACAGTTCTTCTTGTGTCTTGGCCAGTCCTTCACCTGACATTCTTTACTGCAGTAGACGACCGACCTACACCGCGCACATTTCTTTAGGTCTTGCGTCGACTTCTTACATTCTGAGCATAGTTCTTGTTTCGTTCCCAAACTGCTTTTCTCTGGCAACACAGAACGGGATTTCTGATCTACTCAACAGACATAAAGAGGACTACATGGAAATACTTTTCATAAAACGATAGCTAAAGTAAAGTAGCATTTACTAAATAAATGAGGAATATTTCAGGAATGTAATTAATTTAATATATACAGTGCTAACAATTCATCGATAATGACTTAGTAATTTAAATAATCATTAATTTACGCCTAATAAACTAATCATTAGGTATAATATCACTTCAGAAGGCTACTGTTGTTAATAATAATAATAATAATAATAATAATAATAATAATAATAATAATAATAATAATAATAATAATAATAATAATAATAATAATAATAATAATAATAATACTAAAGTAATAAGTAATAGCTATACTATTAGTGGTATGGTAGTGGTAGTAGTAGTAGTAGTAGTAGTAGTAATAATAATAATAATAATAATAATATTAATAATAATAATAATAATAATTTGACGCCTCATAATAATAATAACATAATAATAAAAAATAGTAATAATAATAATAATAATAATGCTTAACAATAATCAACTACATGAAAGAGGAGGACGACGACGAGGGAGAGTAAACCTGCATTAACTCCGACGAACTTGAAGTGTTATTGAAAATATTATTACTAGCTGCACAATATTGCGAGCTTGACCTATTATGCTGTCGATAATAATTATTAGTCCTGTGGCGCTAAACGTCATTAAGAGCAGAAATGTAATTAGCAAGGAAAACAATGGACAGAAAACTGAGTGGCCATTGGCGCGCCCACGCAAACACGTAGCCCCCAATCAACGGATTCCCATCCGTAGTTGACAGATGGCATCATGCTCACAGTGTCTACATGAGACTAAGCTAAGATGAACGTTAGCGTTCGCAGGATACGTTAGGCCCTACGCCTCCGCTCAACATCCCCTCATTGGTGGGAGAAGGAACAATTTCGGCAGGTCGCATCATGGTCATGGCCGTTATTCAGCAGGTCGAAGAAATTATTGTTTGAGCCTAGGCCCAAGCAGACAATAACGACATATATGTGTATATATATATGATTATATATACATCACAGAGAAAATTATCATTCAAGCGGGCATAGCCCGGCGGTTAAAGAACCTCCAAATAAATTTCAAGGATCTGAGCATTAAAAGACCAGACTTTAGTTACTTTACTAGATTTGGAAGTAATGATGAGCTACTCAGAACATAATGAACGTGTATGCTAATAAGATGCACGAGTCGCATGACCCACGTTTTCAACATTTACAGAAATATCGTTTAACTAGCGTAACGCCGCAAAGACTAGGATAATTATGTACTCTAAATAAACGGTTTAAATGGCTTAGCAATTTACAATAAATAAATTTAGGTAGGCCATATCGCAAACTAATCCCAACACCCAAAGCGCCATCTGACGAAAACGAAAGTATTACTATAAAATGGCGGAAACTGAAATCTCCGCATGCCTAATTGAACTCACAGCGTTTAAGTTGAATAGAACTCGTCTAAAGGCCAAATTTCCGAAATATTATTAATGATTACTTCTTCAATATCTATCTTGAAAATAACGCCTAGAGTGACGTTAGTGACGAATCTGCTGCCGAGACGATGTCTCGGTATAATCACCTCCGTTCCGATCGCATCTAGCGCTGCAGTATGCATAGGCCAAATTAATTTTAACGACACTATTAGCATCTATTTAAATCTATGCCACTGCTTCAATTTAATTATCCAAGAAACGCCGTTGACACCATTGGAAAGGGCAGAAATTTCTATACCTAGAACAAGCTACTAAATTACGTTGCAAAATCTGTTCACCTTTGCATAATTTATACAATGAAGTCAATTTTTAACGCGATTTCTCTGTAGGGATAATTAAATTTTACGACAATACAGCATCTCTTTAAAGCTGTCCCATTGCTTCAATTTAAGGAAAACACGCTCTTACTTTTAGACTCTACTAATTTGACAGGACATTGGCAAGGATAGTGAAGCTACTAAAAGTTGGGTCTGTATGGGCGACTATTGATAAAAAAGACCAACCATCAGCGTAGCCTTCTTCCTTTGAGGCGGCAAATGACAATCAATTGAAGTTGAACTGTTGAAAACTTCAAATGTGCGTTGCTAGATAGCAGCAGTCGTGTTCAAGTAAACCCGGCCAGCGTATACCCGGGTTCATTTGATATGACCCATATTAGCCTTATAGCTTATATGGGTCCCATATGAAATTGTGAGTCCAATACAGGCCCTTAATGTAACTGCTATTAATGACTGCTCACTCCGGTGTCTAATGCATAAAGCGTCAACCGTTGGCGCGCCAAATCCAAGCCGCAATCAGGCCAATATCCGGAAGATCAGTTCGCTAAGACATAATAGGAAGTCTATGGTGGATGCAAAATTTGAAAAAGGTAGGTTTTAAGATGAGAACGAAATGGTAAAAGCAACTATGAAGAACGGGCAGATGCAGGGAGAGAGTTCGAAGATCTATAGGTACAGCAACCGAAAAAGCTCGTTTACTAAGAACAGTTCTAGCTTTAGGTATATATATGACGAAGGAAAGATACTGATGACCTGGTTTTAATAGTAAGACTGGGGAATCACACTCTGCTAACCTAGGCTCATTGGCAGGATATAAGACGGGATTAGGTCTATACACTTTGAAGATTTCTGTAGAGAAGTGTGCATGCAACTTTACATTTTTGTGCATTGTGCAAGTAATGACCTCTAACAGCCAAGGTCAAACATTGTCCGTACCTGAATGAAGCTGAGTCTTAACAGCAGTAAGTGAAGCCATCATTTCAGTCATACGTTGCTTCGTAATCGTGGCCCTCGTTGAAGAAACTATAAAGTTCCTTCGAATTCTAGCAGAATAAATTTTTTCGATGTATTTATTCACCGAAATGGTGTTTGATGGATAGTCGTGCAGGGCTAATTTCATGCCTTCTCCGTGGTCTCTTGGAAAGATCATTTGCAGAAATGAATTGAATGGCTCACTGATTGCATTCATTTCCTGGATAGCTGATGTTTCTTGAGGCATCCTGCGACTGTTTGTGTATAACATTTTTATCACGAGTTGAAGCTAGAAGGAAAGACACAAATTAAAAGATCAGTCAATTGAATGACAAGATAAAAGAACATATCATGTAATGAGCAAAAACTTGAAAGCTGTATAAGTGGGTGGATGTTCGAGTAGTTGCTGTTATTGTATACAGACAAAGACAGTATCCGTTACAAATAAAGACGAAAAAGAGGACGAAGAGAATTTGTTCGCAGATTCTTCTTCTTAGCTTCTTACCGATCTACAGTCCTTGACCTTTATAACTGTTTCTGCTTCTTTTCTACCGGTTTTGTACGATGGCATGTCTGCCGCTGGACGATTCTGGTCGAGTTGTGTGAATCTCAGTTTGATGAAGGGAAGGCCTTCGAACATGTAATACCCTTCGATCTCTAGAATCAAGATATCTCTTGGAGTAGACGCATTATTCGCTTGAAATGCCGCCAGTCGTATCTTTTGCTTCTACACATGATACAAAGAAATCTATTTAGCAGGTGTGTGTTGCCATTTCAAGACCTTTTTAAAATTCGTTGGTTTCTGCTTCGACGATTAAGCTTATGTGCATAACAGCACATCTAAATTTATTGCACTTGGCAAGTAAATAAATGGTTCATAAAGATGTGCAGACATTTTGTTTGATATTTGGCTAATTACCTTATTTAGCTCAAAGAGTCTTTAAAACTGAATAGGCTTACTAGTGTTTTGTCTTTCTTTGACCCTAGATACCACAGATGTTCTATGACGAGACGCAGAACCAAGAAGGCATCATCAGTGAGCAAGAGCGGTCCACTAAAAGCCTTTGCTCTGGATTC
This sequence comes from Aporrectodea caliginosa, assembly GCA_020284085.1. NCBI lineage: Eukaryota > Metazoa > Annelida > Clitellata > Crassiclitellata > Lumbricidae > Aporrectodea > Aporrectodea caliginosa. Next base: position 51,745 of record JACEVL010000884.1, read on the forward strand.
GATGTCAGTTGGTGAGCAAAACATCAGATCACAGATCATCGTTTCTTCCAGATATTTTTTGATGTCGTGGCCGCAAGTGAAAGGTAACAATTCGCTGTTGTCAATCGGTCGAAAGGGTAATGCAGTCCTTCCAATATTGAAGACCTTATTTTTGTAAAGGGTCGCTTGAATGCGACTATCATCAACATCTTTGACCTCGAAGGAGTTAACAGCACACGAGAACTTGTACGGCAGTTCTACCACTGGGCTGTAACGAAAAACAAATTTGTAGCCAAACCACGCAGATCATTAAAGAATTTCATTTTTAATCTTCAGATCAAGTGAAGCTTTCAACATTTGGCCTTATTTCAAGTTCAATTCCTCCAAGATGAAAATTTCCAATTTGAAAATCATAACTATGTGGGCTAATCTATGGGTATGCGGATAAGTTAGTAGCCTAATCGGTTAGTCATTATATGCCCCTATCAAAACTAGAAGATAAATGTGCCGGCTGAATAAGAATATCAACGGCACTAAAAATGCCGCTCGCGAGGGCCTTATAGTTAAGCCGTTGCATAATTCGAAAAAATCTTCAATTGTATACAAAGAACTCGAATGACCATATGGATGCAACATTGAAATGCAGACGTGTTTTAGCAAGAGTTTGCATATATGCTACCGTATGCCTTATAGATATTTTGTGTCTTTGCGGCTTTGGTTGTGTGGTTGAGCTGTTTGGAATTCACTCATTTCTATTTGAGCTCCGAGTCATGATTGAATCTGCTATCGCTCGTAGAATAGCCTGATGTGGACATTTACTAACTTAGTTAATTCCTTAGTTTACGACAAAGAATTTCTGATTGGACGATTGAAGCGTCACTGTTTGCATGCCTGCCCAGTGCTCACCTTTCAGCACCAATACAATTGTTGGAATCATAAATAAGCCTCTGACACATAAAGTCGAATGATGCCTTAGTTTCAGCTCCTTCTAAAGCCTTTGGTAATCGATATTTTTCGGCATCTTCGCAACAAATTAATATGTGCTACAAATAAAATGCGTATGCACAAATACAGAAAATGTGTCAGTGCAGATAAAGAAATTGACAGGATATGTTATATGAATGGATGCTGGAAGTATGACAAAAGAAGCCTTTGTACACCAATGGTAACAAGACAGTCATGATCATAGCGATACATAATTCCCCGATTTGAGTCATCCTTATCTGTTCAACTCTTAATAATCCAAACTCAGAAAATAATTGCCTAGTGTGAGTCTGAGATACATAGGGAACACCTGCTAAGAAACGAACAGCGCGCTTTTGCAGTAGGCTATAGTTAAGCTATGGAGCCATGATTTATAAGTCGAGGCCTATACCATATTCCAATAAGAAAGGTAGGGCTAAATGAGCGAATAACCAGCTGGATACAACATTGAAAGTCAGACACGTCTTAGCAAGAGTTTGCATATATGCTACCGTGCATGCCTTATAGATATTTTGTGTCTTTGCGGCTTTGGTTGTGTGGTTGAGTTGTTTGGAATTCACTCGTTTCTATTTGAGCTCCGAGACATGACTGAATCTGCTATCGCTCGTAGAATAGCCTGCGGTGGACATTTACTAAGTTAGTTAATTCCTTAGTTTACGACAAAGAATTTCTGATTGGACGATTGAAGCGTCACTGTATGCATGCCTGCCCAGTGCTCACCTTTCAGCACCAATACAATTGTTGGAATCATAAATAAGCCTCTGACACATGACGTCGAATGATGCCTTAGTTTCAGCTTCCTCTAAAGCCTTCAGAAATCGATATTGTTCGGCATCTTCGCAACAAATTAATATGTGCTACAAATAATATGCGTATGCACAAATACAGAAAATGTGTCAGTGCAGATAAAGAAATTATATGAATAACATATTATATGAATTAGGTAGAACGAGCGCTTTGTGATCCATCTAGAAATAATTTTTATAGCTCTTTGTGGTAACATCAAAATAAGCGCATGAGAGGCTAGTGCTGGATTTGCTGAGGACAGTCAGGAAAAGCGCGCGAAGAAAACGGTATGCATAAGGATAACATTTATGGCATAAGACATTGTAGATCAATAGTGTGAGTGAAGGCAATGAACCTCGCATAATTAATTGAAGCCAGCAGCATAAATCAATTTAAGAGAGTACACTGATTGGCGTTTTAGTGCAGTGGGACAGACGTAGGTCAAGTCAAACGATTTTCAAAGAACTGTTTAGAAATGCAAGCAGAGAGTATATTGGCAGCGTAAAATTATAGTAATACCTTGTAGAGTGCACCTGGTGATGTATGTATAGTTTAGTATGTAACGTGTGTGGTAATCTCCATTAACTCATGTGCTTCATCCCCTATATAGATCCTCACGATAATATAAACTACATTGGATGTCGAAGAATCGTCATTCGAGGTGGGAACCATGGCCTATACCCGAATCGATGCATGGCTGATGATTCTTTCTAATGAATTTCAGTATGAGAATCCTTACTCCGTTCTCGGGCCAACATAACGGGCTTAATTCAATATTTGATTATTATAAACTCATTTATCTGCAATTGAGTTTCATTTCATATATTAAAATACTTTTATATTTTGATCTAGAGTAGTTTCCTACTCGTAAGAGCTAGTTCCCTGAGCAGTTCAAGGTTTAGCTTGCTCTTGTTGTTGAAATTTATCGATTTAATATTAATATAATGAAATAAATTGAAGAGTAGTTTCTTACTCTAAGACATAAGGTCCCTGAGCCGCTATAGCTTCTATTGAGGTTGAACCCTCGATTTAACTTAATTAATGCCAATCGGTAATCGCTGACATAATTCCGAAATATTTGGTCAATATAAGTTATAGGCTGATATACAACATAGCCTCCATAATAAAATTACCTGAGCTGAATCGGTTGTTGAATTGTCAATCTGCTGTGGTTGATCGTACGTTGCTACAACTCTGCCTTCTATCTTGACCTGAACTTTACAGTCACCCAGCTCACGTAGTTGAGATGTTGGCATCTGACCATCAATAATCGATACTTTGGCATGTCTTGGAAGGGCCTCCCATTCGCTCTCTAGAATGGGAACTTGAAAATGTTGACCAACTGCATCATATTGAAAAAGAGAAAGGACCTCGTAGCCTCTGTTCTGAAATTTAACAAAATGCTCCCAATGGCCTTTAAGAGTTAAACAGTTTTCAAATACAGTATACTTAATCTGATGTCATATTATAAGATAATGATATATATTATGTTAGTAGCTGATGTATAAGTAGATGCCATGAAAGGAGACCACAGAGGATATGACCAGACATCAGACTTAGGCTATTGATAACAAGATCAATACAAGGACTGGCTCGGGATCAAAAAGAATTCCGTGCACAATTCAGCTTCAACGCAATATATAGCTTTTAGGACTTTGATTCTCGTAACACGGCACATTCGGGATAGCCTACAGCTGAAGGACGACTGATACACGAAGATTGGGCGTCCTTTAATTCTGAGGATCGACCGCTCGTTGCCGGGCGTAACTGAGCGCTGAGGGCTGAGATTACTAAGAAGTTTCAGGGCGTCATCAGGAACTCTGTTGGTAGCGCCCGGATAAGGTTCTCCATGCAAAGTGACCTTACGAGAAGCATGCACTCATCTTCATAGTCGTATTACATGTAGTATTGTTTTGACTATTTAGTTTGAAATGTTGTTAGATCTATGGAACTGTAAAGCATAAATTGCTCATTTCCATGCATAATGTTAATTATTAATGACTTTAACTTTGTTTGTATCGAGTATATGATATAGTAATAATTAGGCCTATTGAGAAATATCCTATAAACGGTTCTATAGGTCCCAATTTTTCATTGAAATGGCCGCAATAATTAGATAAACCTTAATATTGTCTCTATAGCCAATCGGATCGATGAATGCTTGGAACCGCAGAAAGAGATGGTATCCGGACATTCCCCCGGACATTTCCCCGTCGGACATTCCTTCCCCGAACAGTAAGTAGGTAACTCTACCATTGACCATGATAACTTTAATTAATTCAGCTTCTATTGAAGCAAAGACCTTCTTTCATCAATCCAACTTCTATTTAAGCAAAGAATTTCTTTCATCAAACCAATTTCTATTTAAGCATAGAATTTGTTTCATCAATCCAGCTTCCATTTAAGGAAAAGAATTTCTTTCATCATTCCAAATTCTATTAAAGTAAAGAATTATTTTCATCAGTCCAACTTCGAGGGAAAATGTCCGAGGAAAAAGTCCGAGGGGGGAATGTCCTATAGACCCGACAGAGATACCTGAAGGCGTTGCGTTCCCAACGAAACGGTCACTATGAGCTTCCGCGTTCACCGGACCGTCTACCCGGAGCAGTTTCCACTGACAATTAGAACTTGGACACATGAAATTCCAAAAGCACAACAAGACTAGCCAAAACAACGGTCGAATTAATATTCTGTGATTAATTCCTCTCAAACAACGTTCTTCATTAAAATACGTGAATATTTTATTTTTTCCGAGAAATGGAGGTTTCATTGTCTAAAGCTAAAGTGTCATGTGCCAAAAGTTACACCCCTGCATAGTAGCCCACAACCGTCACAGTATGCTCTTTTTATAACAGGGACTAGGCCTACTGTGACTGTACGTATACACGTATATGCTTTATAAGTAACTTACAGATGACGTATTATAATCCAGTCTCAGCCGACAGCTGAATCTGCAGCATTTGTTGATTGCAACCAAATGTGAGTTGACGTCTTTAAATGGTATCTCGACTATACAGAGGCGATCTGGTAATAAACAATATCATCATAATTTGGTATTATAATATACTACTATATTATAGACCTAATTTGGGTATTTTTCTCCTTCTCCTCCTCCTCCTTCTCCTCCTCCTCCTTCTTCTGCACATTCTTCATCGCGTTATTCTTCTTGCTGTTTATGCGCCGGGACGTCATTTCAGTTTTAAAAGAAAACACAATAAGCCTATTTTATTTACTAATGAACATAATTTTACAAAAACCTGGATAAATGACTCATAGTGAGGCTTCTTGTTGGGTGCGCTTGTTCCCATGTTACTGTTTCTGAGGTCCTACACGTCCACAAATGCGAGTTATTTTCAAGCGCAAGGAGTTCGACAGTTGCAGTTTTTAAATTTAGTGCCCCTTCCGAAAATTGGAGTGGCTGGTTTTCAAATCGGGATGCTTCGTCTCAATATGCCGACGTGATTTGTTTGGGCACATGCTCTCGTTTGCAAATACTTCGCAACAGAACAAGGCACTGCGGCCGTAGGATCTTCTTCTATCTCCATTCCAATGAAAATCTGAGTGTTTAATTGGCTGAAGTGATAATATTTCGTCACTTTTCTTTCTTTCTGTTGCTTTGAATTCGTTGTTAAAGGCTCGTCTTCATTTATTGTCGCTTGGTTTCGATGTCAACCAGCTATCGATAGGGTTGCTTTCATAAACTTAGAGGAGAAAGTAATAATAAAAGATAAACAATGCGAGTAACGCTGATGATGAGATATCGTTGTGAAGTCAACGCACACAATTTTGTATCCGATGCTCTTTGGACGTTCCTAAATAATATAATTCCCCGTGTTGAGAAGTTCTAAGAATCTCACGGTGCGTCAATGCGCCTCTCAACTTAGTATAGCATTGGATACTCTATCGCTATATATATAGCCGGCTTATTTGGCACTCATTACTGTAATTTCTCAATGTCGTGCACAGTCCTTGCACCGGTAGTTCCGGAACCCTAAATGTCAGGTGGCTTCCATTGAAACGGACGAGCGATGGGAAAGGATCTAACCCCATCACGCAGATTGCAAAATTAGAATGGTCAAGGCCATAACGCTCGGTACAGAAAAAATAATGCAATACATTCCGCATTTAACGAAGTTAGATGCGCAGACTATGTCGTTAGATGGCATTGCTGCGGCCGATTGCATATATCTAAGTTTTCAAAGAGGTCGTTTCGAATTCAGAATCCCGTATGACTATAGCTTATAAGCTTAATTATGCGTATGTCTACTGCCTTCATTCTTTTCCCATTTAAAAAATTTTCTCGTTTTTCACTTTCCCATTTTAACGATTTTTAATATTTCTCAACACACATTGTAAAACATAGTCTAAGACCTACCATTAAAATCAAACTTGTTTTGCACCTGTGGGTCGTGAGTCTAGAAGGGCCTAGGGAAACGCTCACCTAGTTGATATTTAACATTTTAGGCTCAATGACCAGTCAACTCTTTGAGTTCATCAAGTTAACTGATAAACAAGTAGAGAATATCGACAAAGTTCTTTAAAATAGTGTTTACTTGTAGAACTTGCCCTATCTCTCGAGTAAGCTTAGCCAAAAGAGAAGCTAGACGCTCAAAATTAAAAGAAAAGGTTATGAAAATACCTCGTTCATGCTTTAGTCCAAAAGCCCAGCACACAACATCCCAAGTGACTCTGTTGCATGAAATATCCATCTCTGGATCATTCATTAACGTTTTAAAATATTCCAACAATGCTGTCACTAAAAATGTCGACATTCCATAATTATGTTACTTCAAGTAAGTAAGTAAAAGTAAGTATATTCTTTATTAACCAATTGCTAATCGCACTTTGGTGTACAGACATCTTTATAAACAACAGTTATAAAGTATCATCATGACAATAAACGTTTCTCGCATTAAGTAAGTTATGACAATAACCCTTAATAAATTGCCAACTACACCTTCGTGCACAATCATTATTGTGTTGGTGCAAATATCTAAGAAGTCAGCCAATGTTGATCAGACTTTATATATCATCCTATTATGATGAAATATTTACGCATCAAATTATCTGCGGGAGGAATGATACGGTCATGAGCCCGAGGGCGGAGGGAATACCTAGAAGTTTTAATTGGGGGAAGGAATTCAATAAAACATGCCCATTATCCACCAGGATCGATGAAAAAAGGCGGGAATCAGCCTTTATGCATAGTTGCTCAAGAGACAGATAATCTCCAGTAAGATAGTGATAGCGGATCAAGCGACGCATCATGACTTCAAACCTGTCTTTGTCACGCTGTCCCACGAAACCCTACCAGGCGGGTGAGGCATACAGCATTCTTGCCAAGGTAGTGGCTCGCACAACGTCATACAGATGGAGACCACGCAGGCCATGGGCGACCAAAGTTCGCAAAGCGTAAAAGGATTGAAGGGCCTGACAGCAAACCTTAAAAAGACTCTGTCATTATTAACTGTAAACTATTATAGGTATTTTATTTAGACAAGTATAACCTTCGAAGCCCACTTTTTAATAGTTAATTTATTTCCATTCATTTTCTGGCGAGAATGTTCAGTTCCAAATAGCATTATAATAAATGTAAATTTTTATCTGCAGTGATTTATTTTTGTAGACCACATTGCAGACTGCTGTTGCGATTGAGTTAGGCTTATGTACATAGGCTGTGAGAACTGAGAAGCGCTTTATAAATAGCCACATACAATACAATACAATATGCAGGGGTACGACGGGTACCCGTAGTCCCGAGAATCTCACTTTTTGGATGGAGGGTACCAATAAATTTACTTCATACCCAGAAGAAACAATGTCCATTATTATTTCTTCGAAACACCCTTCATTTGAGCCCTCAAAGTCTAAACATGTAAATCACAGTCATCATCATCAATATCATCATTATCATCTGTATCATCATCATCATTAGCATCACATCAACGATCATCATCAGTGTTATCATCATTATGGTCATCATCATTTACATTATCAGTTATCATCGTTATCATAATTTATGATTTTTAGTTATTGTTTATTACAGTTAATTGAAATTATTATTATTATTATTATTATTATTATTATTATTATTATTATTATTATTATTATTATTATTATTATTTTATCAGTTATAGCATTAGTTATTATTTCATTAGTATTATGAGGTAATTATTATTAACCACAAGTAATAAAATACAGTTAATGGAAATATTTATCTATTTAATGGCTGGCGAAATTAACTCTATTATTATTTATTATTAGGCATGCACAATTTCGTACTCCTCACTTTCTAGGCCAAAGTTACGCCTAGCGCCTATGTATACGTACTTCCGCCTCTGATCAGATGCTGCAGGCGCTGAAAACAATACATTAGAGCCAGTGGAGTCTGCTTGAGACTACTTGTTGCTTTGATCGTCAATCTGTTCCAAAACGTAGAAGCCACCATGAGAATGAGCACTTGTTTCACGTCGGGACTTTCTGAATACAGCAAGCAACACAGACTGTCGTGCACATAGTTTAAGACCATTAGTGTAATGAATTTTGCTACGTTGGAAATGAGGCTGACTGTTAGTAACTGCCTGAAGTACTGTTTTAAGAGCATTGTTTGTACATTTATGTGTTTCGACTTCAAGGTTTATAGTGCTGCCATTAGCATTCATTCGTTGTAAAATTTCAAAAGCATATTAAGCCAAGTCAAATAGATGTTCTTTTTCACTAAGTGAGAGTGATTGATCAGAGTACATGTATGAGAATAACTATGTCCAGGCCTAATAAATTAAAGGTATTTGTTCAAATTGCATAAAGTTTTAATTAGTTCAGACTAAATAGGTAAAGTCGCAGTAATTTACAGTGCATACGCAGGCTGTATAACTATATTTGATTAGCAAAAGAAAATGAATCTAAAGAGATTTCAAATCAATCGCTTGAATGATTTTAGGTTAGGCCTACAGTTGGTCCTCTTTCGTTAAAGGTTAGACCTATCTAAGGCATTGCATACGATTGTAAAACGTAAATTTAAAATTCAGACCCTATAGTAGGGCCTATCATTTGTAATTCTATATGCAGCCTATTATTAGCAATAGCACAATTCTTGATCAGACGAAGTAATTATCAAAGCTCTCGATTTTATGTCGAGAATATTCGTTTTGCACCTCCCAAATCAATCTGAACGTTCTCCTGATTGAAACACTTATTCCAGTAGATCGTTTCGATGTCTGAATGTCGACCGTACATCGTTCTGTAGAAACCTTGTAAATTCCTGGGAAAAACAGTATAATATTAGTTGTATGAATTTGATGACAGAAATTTGAACTATCAAAACAATGGTCGGTTTCAACAGTTCCCAAGATTACGATTAAGTATTTTCTATATCCTATTTTTTTCTGCCAGAAGAAACCAGGTTTATCGATTTGTAATGAAGCCGTTTTCAAAGTTTCTGTTTTTCGATGATAGAAGGCTGGCTGAAAACACCATAATTAACGTTGGACACTACGCACGTGGCACGTGCTGTGGTCAAGATGGCTGCATATTTCTCTAACGTGTCGTTGATTAACCCATTAGTGCCCACGGTCCCTTTTTAGGGACACAAAGTAAAAAAAATCCAGTCTAGCGTACAAGAGCTGCAAATTGATAGGGTCTTTTTTGCTGTACTTACTAATGTCTATAGAATTATTTGAAACATTCTATTTCAAGATACATAAATATTCTATACTTAAATATGACGTCAGAAACTTTGCCCGCGAGAAATTTCACAAATGATAAATTCCTGTCGAAAGTGAGCGTTTTTCTAATAAATGATCTCAGTAAATTGAATAAAATGATTGATGCTTATGAAGTACAACTATTTAGCTTGTGTAGGAATACTTTTGTTTCATATTTGTCGTGTTCTTATTCTTTACTGTGCTGTGTTGAAAGTTTGTCCCTAAAAAGGGACTGTGGGCATTAGACGACGCAGTATTTTCTTAGATGCAAACAAGGTTGCGTGTGTGTGTTTTGACAACTGGAGATTATTAGGTCCATCCGTTATAACATTATTTCAATGCCAGACGTTGCCCTGTATAGAAAAATTATTTTCGAGTTTTTAAAATATTTAGTTTTGTTTTACAAAAAACCATAGTTTTGCTGTCAGTGATGTCCTCATAGTCCAGGTGGTACACGAATTGATACTGCATTTTTTAAACACGGATTGCCGCTTTGCACAGTAACTGTTGTAGTTGGAACCTAAGAGAACATTTAAAAAATGGGAGGCATTCGAAATTTACCTTAGAATTCAAGATGGCGGCTTTTTTCAAAATGGCCGACCAAAATTGAGATTTTTAAATATCTCGGCTTCTAGTTCACTTAGAATTATTATCTTGGTGTCTAAACATACATATTTTGGGGCAATGATTCTAATAGGGCCGTCGCAGATTAGCCCCAGTCTCATCGGTCGGCCATTTTTCAAAATGGCCGACGAAAATTGAGATTTTCAATATTTCGGCTTCTAGTTCACTTAGAATCGTTATTTTGGTGCCTAAACATACATATTCAGGGGCAATGCTTCCACTGGGGCCATCGCAGAGTAGCCCCGGTCTCATCAGTTGGCCATTTTCCAAAATGGCCGACGAAAATTGAGATTTTCAAAATATCTCGGCTTCTAGTTCACTTTCGAATCGTTATTTTGATGTCCAAACATGCACATTTCAAGACTGTGTTTCGACTAAGGCCTTCGCAGATTAACCCATGGTCCATCGGTCGGCCTCCATGGCCGACCGAAATTGAGATTTCTATTTTCAAAATAACACGAATCTAAGGTCAAAATTAACATAAAACACCGAAAAAGCAGATTCGATTGCCCCGTGGTACGGGTGCTCGATCTTCCGGTCGATCACGTGTTGCTTCGACCGATTATTCTGCTCATCCATCGACATCTGAACAGTCTCATCTTGCCACCACAGAGAAAATCTCGTCAATACCATTGCTCAAGAGACTGTCTCTAATGGGGATTGGTGGAACTGGGACAGTACGAAGTAACAGACTTATGGATTTTCCCTTCACTTATTTGCCTGAAGCTGCACGGGTCATACGACTACAAATAAGAAGCCGTAGTCACAATGGTCTTGTGCGTTGGAAGGACAGCTGTCCTGTTACCTTGGCATCTAACGGCAATGGGGTCCATCACATTGCCTAAGTCAAAAGTTGGCCTAATGCAGTAATAGCCAGATTTGAGATTGACCAGCTTTCCTAATATCACGATACAATAAAACCATGGGGGCCGGGATGGTCTTGATCACAATATTGAACAGTATACAATTGGTATATACGCATCCGTAGGCCCTAAGTGGCACTGTCCTATTATCGCCTACGTGTTTCAGGTTTCCATGCACAACGTTTGGCAACTGTACAGCGAATCTCCAGCTGCAACTGAGTACCCTTTATCCCATTTTCAGTTTATAAGAGCAGTATGTGCTGTTTATTATGCAAAGTATTCCATGTCACCAGTTGAGGGTCCTCTGCAGGCTTGCAACCGGACTGCCCTCGCGCGTCGCTGTCCGGCTGAAGTCAGGTTCGATGACCAAGGGCATTTCATTGAGCGAAATTCAACTCAAATTAGATGCGCCGTGTGCAATATGAAAGTATATTTAAAAAATGCTGTGCTGGCCTACACCTTGATTGTTTTGCTGGTTTTCATGCAGAAAAATTGCCTAAATAAATGCGTTCTGCTGCAACAGTATTGACTTTGCTAGCTATTTGCCATTTTAACCAGCGTTTCCATAGTTAGGCCTACATTTGGACAGATGTGTTATCCGCTGGTTCTGACATTTCTATATGTTACTGTTCATCTGTTTATAATAATAATTATTATTATTTTTCTTTATTGAAGCGCTTGACAAACGCACTGCGCTGTACATTTACAAGTTAAGCAATTGAAACAACAAATCTTAACTACTAACAAGAACAGACAGCCTGCAATACACGGAGCTAATAGCAGCCTACAAAGCATGTCCGCCCTAACGGGGCTCGAACTCGGTACCTCTCGCACTCTACGCCAGATGCTATCCAATGCGCTATAGGCCCCGATGCTATTTTTCATTGAAATGTTGCAATATTTTACTTTAATAACATGCTACTGCAGTAACTTCAGTCATGTTTGAAGTATTTCCATTTATAAAAACCTGTGACCGGTAGTGCCCACCGTCCCTTTTTAGGGACAAGAATTTCCATGCCTATATTTCTATTCCCCAATGTCGCAGAATTTTTTCCACATTTTCCCCTTCATATCATCCCCATTATCTACCAAACCAAAGAATTTCATAGAGTTTTGCCACCATGGTCATTAAAGGGTTAATTAATAGGCCACATAAGAAATTTGCTGGATAATTTTCGCTCGTTCGTTAGGACTTCTAATGTGACCTAGAATGCGTTTGTGAAGTTACTTCTTGTGGAGTTATTTCACCGCTGTTTCTGAGTGATTTCAACGGCGTTCGGACGTTTGTTGTCGAGGTTTCGCATTTAGACATGGACTTTTCAAGGGGTTTCACCGTTTCAGGGTATCACAGTGTCCGTTTGGAAAGGTCAAGTAGCGACCGTTGATTGTCATGGTAGGCCCTACTGACCGTTCTACTGCGGTGATGAGTTACGAACAATTTCCGGTTGCGAAAAATGTCGTCCTACACAGACCCGATGCAAGAGGGATTCCACAATGCAGTGCAGTGTCTTCTATCATGTGTGAGGGGACTGTCTGGTTGTGGTCTTCGTGTGCTACGAGCCTCTTCACCCGTTGTCGTTCCTCTTCTTCGACGCAACGTAGTCCAGGAACTCCGAACATCGTGTCTACTAAAAGCTCTGGATGGGAATCCGTTGGTTGGGCTCTACGTGTCTGCGGGATCTCGACATTGGTGACTCTTCTAGTTTTCTGAGCACTGTCCACTTATAACTTTTTGTTATTACTGACTTTAACATCATTTGACGTAGGCAACACTTGTGTGAGGTACCAAAAGGCGCTATATAATAAGTGCCCACATATGTACATACATACACGCATATACAAATCAAAAATGAGTGGCTAATCACAGTTTACAACAAGAAACAAATCCTTAACTCACGGGGATCCGATGTCCAGGTCTTCAGCGAGCTTAAGGCCAACCATAGAAGGCAACAGCATGGACTTGCACCTGAGTTCATTGTCAATGAATTTTTCCAATGTATCATAGGTGTAGTTCCAATTGTGGGTCTCGGTCAACAGCAACGAATGAGAGCTATCAGGCAGCACACAAAAGGGCATGTGCTTCAGTCTATGATAATATTCTGATGTAATCAATAATTTGTAGACCATAACCACAAGAAAAGTAAATAACTTAGAGTATGATCTAACAGCCTATAGTTCATCAGTGCTTATTATAGACTACTATATAGGCTACTTATTGGCAAACTTGTCACACTATAATGTAATTTAATGTTATTTATTAGGATCTTGTTTAATCTAGTCAACAACATTAAAGTATAATAATAATCTACTCAAGCTGATATCCTGATACTTTATGTTGAAAAATGTTATATTATGTGTTTTCATTTGGCTTCAATAAAAGAGATTTGATTGATTGATTGATGTGCTTATTGGCAAACTTTCACACTATAATGTAAAATGTTATTTATTAGGATATTGTTTAATCTAGTCAACAACATTGAAGTATAATTAAAATCTGTCAAGCTTATAAATGCTACCATACTAATTATCTAGTACAGTTATTCTAACCAACATCTAGTGTAACCAGCTTTTACTCTAACGAAGACACTCAATCGAGTTCGATTTCCAGCATATTGCAAGAAATTCCATGAGAAAAATATATAAATAAATAAAATAATTAAAATCATTGTTATTAATTCTAACTTCTTTAGACGTGGTTGTGTGATGAGAAGCAGATTCAGCAGTCCAACATGATCCACTAGGTTACTTGTGAAGATAAAATCAAACGTCGTCTCCGAAGGTAGCAGCCAATGACACAGGTGAAAAAGATCTGTCGCCCAGAACGTATATGTTATCTAAACAATTAACAAACACGCTCGCTTGCAAACAACAGTGGTATTGTATCATTCCAGTTTCAGTAATCAATCAGTATCAGAAATATTCTCAGTGAACACACTTTCAGTTGACAATAATAATGGATCTCACTCACCTTCGTCGATTTCCAAGATTCGAGATAAAGAGAAATCGTTTCTCTCATTTTCTCGAAGCAGGCTTCATGTGTACTGTAGAATATTTATCTACAAAGTCCCTAAAAATTCAAGAAATGGAAAGGCAACGGTTACCACGAAGTAACTCAAGTAATTTAAAATTTAAATTAGGGTTAGTCTAAAGCTTCCATGTCCTATTTTCTCGTCTTAAGCCCTTGATCAGGCAGTGAAACTAGCCAAAGGTGTTGGATAGTGGATTGATGCATCATTTCCACGCATACGCATGACTCTGTTCAACTACTTATGAGAAAGGAATGCCACATTGTATGTTAGGACGACAGAGGTAACAAAGTTTTTTAATTGGTGCAGAACAACTTTAAAAGTCCTCAGACAAAAAGACTAATGCTTTAACTAGCCAGCTTTATGCACCAAACTTCATTTAGGCCTTCATCCACTCTTAGGCCTATGCATCTTTGAACGACTACATCTCAAGCAAACGCTTTTTGTGTATATAGGCCTACAATTTCGTTTGATTCGCAATGTAGGCCTATGCTGCTGTGCATGTATAAAATGCTCTTATTTAGGCCTGTGTGGCTAGCATAATATCTGCTATAAAACATCAACACAAAATAAAAATATTTGCAAGAAGCTGCTGAAGTGCAGTAAAGAAAAAGACGTGTATAGTACCTTGGCAATGGTAAATAACAGCCTGCTGCATTTGCGCTATATTCAACACGCCATTCATCGCAGCCAGGACGCATCAAAGTAGGATTGACAAAGTCTTTCCGGCCTTTATGATCTTCAGAAAAATTCACGAATCCGTCTCTGGCAGCAGTTAGCATTTCCTTCCCAACAGTTTCCACATCTGACTCTTTTATTCCACGATCAATGTAGATCTGCATTGATGCGTATTTTGCAATGTTGCTATCGTCAAACGACATGGTACAACCAGCATCCGCAAGTGATTTGAGTCGGGCTTGCTTTACCGAAGATTGGTTGAGTTTCCTGTTCAGCCAGCAATTCCATGTCTTTAAGACAAGGTTGAGAGACTGTTCATCACCGAATTTGCAGATTCGTTCCCTGTCTCGGCTTGAATTGCTGTATTTGTCAATGAGGTCTCCCAAAATAGCCTTGAGTCTCATAAAATCTTTTTTAATGATAAAGGCGTTGTACCAAACACTCCAGAGAAACTCTGCATCAGACTTACTTTTCGGATCCACTTTATTCATGATTTCCAGGAGGATTACATCTCTGGCTATAACGTCTTGGTCAACATCATTCAGATGGAAACGCATCTCCTTCATTTCGCCAGCTGAAAACGGTTCCTGGCTCAGTCCAGCTACTGTTTTCATGACATGTCTTACATCGCCAAGGCCCAACACTAAGGTGTCCATCCCACGGCTGCAGACCCTGAAGTCTCTGTGGAAGTCGTGCATACGTGTATTCCCAAATGCATAGTAAACCCTGTGTTCGGATACAATGAAAGGAACCCAACACTTGGATAAAAATTCAAACGCGATCCTATCTTCGGCCATGATTGCAATCGGATCTGTTGCGGTAGGAAGTCAGTTGTGTGTTTCTGCACAATACGTTGTAGCGACAGCAAACTTTAAACTCGATCTTCACCAGTTTCTAAATCTAGTGGCGCGTCTGAATTCGACTAAAATTTAACAAGAACTGCTTGCTTCTATCAACGTGAGTGAACGAATCCTCAAAGCATCTGTTTTCTGTTCTACATGGAAAATTCTAAGCCTATCTATAATTCTATACTATAGCACGAATGCCGTTTTGAGCGACAGAACTTGTTTGCTGTAGACCAACTGAAGTCAGATCATTATAGTCTTGGGTTTTTATTTGATTCTATCGTGCCTTCACCATAGTTACATAAGCACGCAGTCCAGTGCAAACCGGAGCGTTTACGAGCGACAACCAGAATACTTAGTGTAGATCTATGAAGCCGTATATTAGATAGTCAACAACAAGTAGGCTTGGCCTAAACTGAAGATGAGTGTGCGTACAGTTTGCAATAAGCGACGTTTTGTTCTAGCTAAGTAGAATAGATTTTATTATTTGAGTAATGCTATAATATTAGCGTTGGAGAGGATCTCATCCACCGAGTCATTACGACATTGCAAGATTGCATTGTTGAAACAATATGCATTCGGTCGCTGATATAGAGCACCTTTATTTTCATCCATACAGATCTGCGTATCAACTGACATTAAACTATGCTGGTACATGACCTAATACAAGTAGGCCTAAGGTGTTGACCCTACAGGTTACACAAAGGGGCAGGTCTATTATAATATAGGTTTAATTTTGTAAGTCAATGCAACCAACTCCCGAGATCAATTTCTTTGCTGCCTTGAAGCGCTCTATATACAGTCGTGTCTGAACATGCAGTAATAGGCATTCACTTAAGCAAACGTGTATTATGTACATGTATAGACCTATTCTTTGTAGCCCACCCGTGAACACTAACAGGTAAACCTATACATGCATCGATAAGAATACCTGGAGTTTTGAAGGGTTATTATGTTGTTCGAAAATATGAAACTGGGTTTTACCATTGCGCCGTTTTCAGAAATTGTCTTAAAACCACATTCTCGAGTTTCCGATTATTTAACCGGTCTTTACCGCTCGCATGTCATGTCTGAGTAAGAGGTCTTTATTGACCAATCGATCACAAATAGCCTAGTGAGGGGAGGGGTTGAGCAGAAACATAACTGATGTTAAAAAACCACAGTATAAAAATCCGAGTTGACGGAAACACGCAAGAAGTGACAAAATAATGTAAAACAGCAAGCATTAAGCGCTATTATATTCAAATCTTAATATATTCGGCCACACAGTAAGGTTTTGAAAGAATGGTGGTTACTGTATCCTATCAATTCTTCTGTTTACTTGAATCGTGTGCAGTGAATCCACTAACATTAATTCTTGAAATGTGAAGTTTTAATAGAAATTTGTTCTTTTTCGGGGTCCAATTAAGAGACAAACGACTTTCAGTAGATGAAGACTTCATTTATGTAGCACGACAATGACAATGAAGACGGTCAAAGAGGAAAGTCTTAAGTAGTCTATAAAAAGATTCAGAGAGGTCTCGCGGGAGATATATAACGAAGGTCAGAGGGGAGGCTATTCCAAAAAGAAGGATCAACGATCGAGAAAGCCCGACGCTGTCTAGTAGCAGAACGAGCGTGTAGAACTATGAAGTCACCTCTGGAGGCCGAGAGCAGAGATCGGCGACCAGAGCAGGCCGAGGTTAAAGTAAAGAGCTCCCAGAGATGTGGCCAAACCTAAGGACACCACCAATTAAGCGAGCAGCCGCCCGCAAAACGCCTTTCAAAGGATGCAAACGGACTTGAGGAAGTCCACAGTAGAGCGAAGAGCAGTAGTCCAATCGATTACTAACAAAGGCATGGACCAGAGTGGAGGTCAGATGAAGAAGAAAGAGAGCGAGTGACAACCCGCAGTTGGCGCAAGTGGTAGTAGCAGGAACGAGTCAATGCCGAGATGTGCTCCGTGAAAGACAGTTCCTGGTCCAGGATGAACCCTAAGTTGCGGACCGAGGTGGAAAAAGCAAAGGTAGAAAATTCGGCAGAGATGGTCCTAGTCCAGCTTCTCCAGTTGCTGGCGAGTACCAAGCCAGATATATTGAGTTTTCAAAGGATTTAGGCGCAGACGATTAGATGTCCAGGCAGAAAGGCAGTTAGTAGTGCAGGACATGGTTCGGATAGCAGAAGCAGCTTGGGATGCTGAGCAATGACCCTGATTGAACATCATCAGCGTAAGAATGACTCTTGAGAGAACAGGATGCCAGCCCACTCCACATCAGCTGTAAAGAGGATGTAGATAAGTGGTCCAAGAACAGAACCCTGGGGGAGACCAACCTTTTGGTGACGCCAAGGCGAGCGAGAAGGTGGAAGATGGTAGAGCTATAGGGCGCTCTTAAAGATTGGAAGTGATCCAGAGGAGTAGCAATTTCCCTTATCCCAAAGTTATAGAAAGCCGACTCAGGAGGAGGTCATGGTCGACCGAGTCAAAGGCAGCGCTGACGTCATATAGGGCAAACAGGGTAACCTGAGACCTATTCATAGCGCCATAAATATCAGAAAGAAGACGGAGAAGAAAAGACTCTGTAGAGTGACCCTTACGGAACCCAGATTGACATGAAGGAAGTAGATTGTTATAGTCCAAGTAGTTAAATAGGTGACTAGCAACCAGTTTTTCAATAATCTTATAAATGAAAGTGAAATTATCTATAGGCCTATAGCTAGACAGCACAGACGGGTCAAGCCCCGGCAGCTTGTTGATCGGCGTAATGATCGATCGCTTCTGGGAAGACGGCAGCACTCCTTCACGAAGAGAGGTGTTGCAGAGTAGAGTGAGGAACGGCAGAAGGATCAATAGGAAAGCTGCGACTGAAAACGGTTAACACGGCCAGTTCATAAAGACGGGTTAATTGGTGAACACAATAGCTTTCATTATTAGGCCTAATCAACGGACCATCGTCTGCCTTTAGTTATCTCGCATTCAAACACATTTAGTAAGAGGAGAATGCTTTCCAGAGCGCATTTGAATTACTGGTCAACGAATTTTTAAAGGAATTTTTAGAAGAGCACAAGAGAGAGAGAGAAGCCACGAATGTAAATTATTGCAGAGATAACCAGTCACTTTCTATGCACACGAGCTGGTATACTGCACCAAGGCATTCCAACTGCACTTGTCCTGTGTCGACCCGCTAATTTTCTAGAGCAGTGATACTAGGTATATAACTATATGTCTACAAGTTGGGAGGCTAGCTGTGTCATATTGCACGTTGTGTTACATGCATACAGCAAGAACCTACGATGATTCAAAAATTGTAACTCCTAGCATCTGTAAAACGATTACAGGGTTTAGATATTATAGTGAGCTGGCTATCACTGAAATTGTTTATTTCCAATGTCGATTGTAAAACTACTAAGTCTGGAATATACAACCGCCCGAAATGGACGGTATGAGAGATTCCTTACAGGATTCAATACGGATCTTGTGACTGCAGATCCTGACTGGAAACGGTTAAAACCGCCAGTTCCCTCCACATATCCGTGTAAAGCCATCGATGGTAATCTGTCATTGCCCATTCTCATCACATGTCCCAGCCACTGCCTTTAGCCTTTTCTTCAAACTTATTCTATCGACAATTGTATCCGTCTGTCCCAGCTCTCTTCTAGTCACCTCATTTCTAATCCTATCTCTTTTGCTCCTGCCCTTTATTCTTCTCAGCCAGCTCATTTCCGTCGTCAAGAGTGCCTCTCATCCTCCCTCCTCAGGCACCAGCATTCTGAGCCATATAGTAGTACCGGTATGTCAAAGGTTTCGTATAACTTCAACTTGGTTCTCGTTGCTATTAAATACATTTAGTCTATTAGAGAAGCTGCTGACAGTGACTACGGGAGCGCCTCTAACGAGCGTCTCTCTGTCTCTGTCTGTCTGTCTGTCTGTCTCTCTAAGAGGTGCTATATAGGCCTAAATATGTGATTAAAATTACAAAGTGATGCAGTGGTAGACGTATGTAATATCAGAGTTCCACATAATAAATTATGTCAATCATTAATAATTTATGAACTTGGGACAATAACAGAGAGTTTGAGTTAATTTCAATAACTTTCGAGCATCGATAAAATAATTGATCACACAGGGACTGAGGAAATAGCTAATCAAGCAGAAGTGTTCTGAACTCTGAAGACTGTCCGGAAGAAGCCTCAGACACAGCTAGGCTATAGTTCCAAAAAATGTCGGTACATGAAAATATGTAGTTGGAATAATTCTTAGACTGATAATAATATACGAATTATACGAGTTAGCAATATTAGTCAGCAGTTATGGCTACTGAATGTTCATCATTGTTGGTTGAGTTACACTGCATACTCTAGAGAACCTATGAACGTTAAAAAACGGAAACTGGCACTAACATGGTAAAACGATTACAGGGCAGATATAGTTATATAGTGTGCTGGCTAACTACTATTTAAATTTGCCAACATTTACCAAGTCTATTGGAGAAGCTGTTTGGCAGTGACTACGGGAGCGCCTCTAACGAGTGTCTCTCTGTCTATCTGGAGTCTCTGTCTAAATGTGAATTAATGCTATGAATCTGTCTGTCTGCTGAACCTGCCAGCCTCAATCTAACCCCCTCTTGGATTCTCTCTCCCTCTCCCTCTCTCTCTCTCTCTCTCTCTCAACAGGTGCCACATAGGCCTAAATAAACGAATAAAATTACAAAGTGATGCAGTGGTCGACGTAGGCCTATGTAATCTCAGAGTTCCACATAATATGTCAATCATTAATTTATGAACTTGCGACAATAACAGAGAGTTTGAGTTAATTTCAATAACCCTTTCGAGCATCGATAAAGGTAATTGATCACACAGGGACAGCAAATAGCTAATGCAGGTTTCTGAAGGCTGTCCGGAAAAAGCCTCAGACACAGCTATGCTAGTTCCAAAAAAAATTCGGTACATGAAAATATGTAGTTGGAATAATTCTTAAACTGATCATAATATACGAGTTAGCAATTATTGTTACTAGCGTTCATCATTAGCATTTTAATAGGTTTGCACCTGTTAATACAGCCTGAATCTAAGTATCTAACCCCACCTGGATTCGGAGAACAACCCCCACTCTGGCCGACTTATGTCACCGGTAATCAACAACCCTCCTGTCATAAAGTTCTTCAAAATCTACGTTTCCATCGACTTTTAAAGTTCGATTTTGAACCTATCCGCCATGCTTGAATCTTGTTTGTGAACGGTGACCTTGACCTTTCCCGTCAATGCGGGGAAAAGTAATGCTGAAACTGGCTTATTGTATTCATTCTACATAGTGGCAATGCTTAATTAAGACAACAGTAACTGTGATTAACGAAATTATATATTTATGCAAGAAGTGAAAGCCATTCCTTCTGCAGTAGCAAAGCAATTGAAAATAAACGTGTACTTGATTCTTAATTCCTTTAAATGAGGACCGCTATAAGTCATCAGGGAAAGTCGGCAGATGGAATTGGGAAACTTCGAGAATATTCAAGGTAGAAGTCATTGGTGTATGATTAATTAAATTCTTTTATAAATATTCAACGTGCTTCATACGACGTCGTCAATGTCGTCGGCAAGTGGTTTTGTGGTTCTTCCAATCCATGCGCTGACATTCAGGGCTACAGTAACTAGCCTTCTTGCACTGGCTGCACTGTTTCATCTCTTTGCCAAGCACTCCACAACTATTGCAGCGGCTCATGAGTACTGTTGCACCCTCAAACTGTGGATCAGCCTCACTAGTTGGTTCTGAGACAAAACGATCATCGTTCCTTGACTTCGTCGAAGGGACAGTCTCGGCTTTTGGTGTCGCTGAAGAACAGTTCTTCTTGTGTCTTGGCCAGTCTTTCACCTGACATTCTTTACTGCAGTAGACGACCGACCTACACTTCTTACATTTCTTTAAGTCTTGCGTCGACTTCTTACATTCTGAGCATAGTTCTTGTTTCGTGGCCATAGTGCTTTTCTCTGGCATCGCAGAACGGGATTTCTGATCTACTCAACAGACATAGAGAAAGACTTGGCAATACAGTTCATAAAACGATAGCTTAAGTAAGGCAGCTTTTAGTAAAATAAATAAGCAATATTTCAGGAATTTAATTAATTTAATACAGGTTATACAATGTTAGCAACATTTGGATAATGACTTGTTCATTAGTAATTTGTATGCACATTAATTTCTGCGAATTTATATAGTCAAAATTTCAGAATGTTACTGCTATTAATAACCAACCAAATGAACGAATTATTATTCATGGCTAGATTATTGAGTGAACTTGCAAATTTTCGGTTATGCATATATGCATGTATGTATGTATGCATATATGTGTATATACGTATGACTTTTAATTAAAAAAGCATACATACATATGTACATAATGTATGTATGTATGTATGTAATGTAATGTAATGTAATGTAATGTAATTAGCAACTTCTATTGCGCCGGTGTCTAATGCACAAGGCATCAAGCGATGGCGCATCAAAACAATCCGTAATCAGGTCAACATCCAGAAGATCAGTCCGTAAGAGACAGAGAGGCAGCCTAAGGTGGATAAGCAATTTGAAAGAGGTAAGTTTTTAGCCGAGAACGAAATGACACAAGCGACTGAGCACAGCGCACAGATACAGGAAGAGAGTTCCATAAGGCAGACCCAGCAACCGAAAAAGCTCGTTCACCAAGAACAGTTCTTGACTTAGGTATGACCAGACAAATACAATCAGATGACCTCATTGAATAATGATAAGTCAGAGGAATAAGAACAGATTTTAAATATTGTGGTTGGCCAGAGTTCAAAGTTTTATAAACTATGAGCCCCAGTTTGAAACGAATTCTTTGCTGAACAGGAAGCCAATGCAGAGATTTAAGCAGAGGGGTTATATGTTCATATTTGGATGTATTAGTTATGGCTCTAGCCAAAGAGTTCTGAACCCTCTGCAGCTTCAGTATGTTGGATTTACTGATACCAGTAAGAAGTGAATTACAATAGTCTAGGCGACTATGTACAATAGTCTAGGCGACTATGCATGATACATACATACCTACATACATACATACGTACGTATGCACGTATGCATATATATGTATGTGCATGTATCTGGACATATACCATGCATAGCGTCTTTAAGGACCTCACAAAAGCTCTAACTACACCCATCCTTTGATGCTAAACGTCATTTAGAGCACAACATTTAGCAAAACAATGGACAGAAAACTATGAGTCGCCAATGCCGCTCCCATGGCATACACGTGGAGCCCAATCAACGGATTCCCATCATTGGTGGGAGAATAAAGAAGAACTGCTCTTAGTTTTAGACTTACTAATTTGACAGGACAGTTGCAAGGAAAGCGAAACTAATGAAAATCGAGCCCGTGTGCGTGCGTATGTGTGTGGTCTAGGTGTGTGTATCGTATCGTATCGTATCTAAGAATTTGTAGAGCGCCTCTCGCAGACTCGCAGCATAGACTATTCAGAGGCGCTTTCAGCGCGGAAGCCCCGGGGAAAAGAAACGCCTTAAGAGAGCGAGAGGATGCGTGAGAAATCCCAGACATGAGCTTAGCCCGTAGAAGAGGGGGAGGCCATTCCAAGTGGAGGGACCTGTCACAGCAAATGCCCGGCATTGAGCCAAGGCAGATTTAACACGAGGGACAGAGGTCCAGACGGTCAGTAGAGCGCAAAGGGCGAGCAGATGTTGCAGAGAGAGGCTTATGCATAAAGTCCGAGAGATATTTTGGTGCAAGGCCAAGTTGAGATTTGGAGACCAAGAAAAGGATCTTATAATGGATACGTGAGGTGATTGGGAGCCAGTGTAGCACTTCAGTCATATAGTCTGAAATATGGGAGAACCGAGGAAGGCGTGCTATGAGCCTAGCAGCTGCGTTTAAGACTAACTGGAGGGGGAGAGTCGCAACTTGGGGAGACCCATGAGGAGCGAGTTGCAGTAATCAACACGAGAGCAGATGAATGCATGCACAATGGTGGTAAAGACGGCTGGAGCGACTGATCGTCTGATGGCTCTCAGTCGCCTCAAATGAAAAAAGCATGAGCGAGTAAAATTCGAGATGTGCTCGGTGAAGGTAAGGGAGGAGTCGAGGGTGACACCCAAATCTCGAGCACTGGAAGAGTAAGTAAAAGACGGAAACTTGTGTGTAGGTGTGTTTGTGCCAGTGTGTGTGTGTGTGTGTGTGTGTGTGTGTGTAGGTGTGTGTAGGTGTGTGTAGGTGTGTCAGCTCCACATTATAATTGTCATTATTGTCGTCAGTAGTGGGTAAACAGCCGCTATCGGAGCCAATTTAAACCCATGGCCGCTATCGGAGCCAATTTAAACCCATGGCCGCTATCGGAGCCAATTTAAACCCATGGCCGCTATCGGAGCCAATTCAAACCCATGGCCGCTATCGGAGCCAATTTAAACCCATGGCCGCTATCGGAGCCAATTCAAACCCATGGCCGCTATCGGAGCCAATTTAAACCCATGGCCGCTATCGGAGCCAATTCAAACCCATGGCCGCTATCGGAGCCAATTCAAACCCATGGCCGCTATCGGAGCCAATTCAAACCCATGGCCGCTATCGGAGCCAATTCAAACCCATGGCCGCTATCGGAGCCAATTCAAACCCATGGCCGCTATCGGAGCCAATTCAAACCCATGGCCGCTATCGGAGCCAATTCAAACCCATGGCCGCTTTCGGAGTGCTCATTTCAAGGGTTGCCCTTTCTTGGGTGGCGGCGCGCGTGTGCATACCCCTCCCCTTCCAAAGTAGCATTTATTTTTGGGTGTGAGCCACGCCACGCACATACGCCAAATTTAGACCCCTTCATTGTCGCTACAAGCTCATTGAATATTCATTAAACACAATTTGCGCGGTTTTGTAATACACGCAACCAACATGCATATTGTTTTGGGCCTTTCACTCATACACACTTAGACAATCTTATGCGTTTACACTATCTGCTTGCACCCATTATAGAAAAAGGGGCGGAATTAGCGTTAACTAGCTTTAACTAGCGTTCGTTAGGATTCTCTTAAAGAATTGTTGAATGAGTTCACACACAATGGCAAGCCCATGTATTTAGTGACAATTATAGAAAATGGGTTTGAAATAGAGAGCTCAAGTCTTTTCGCTTCTAAGCATTTATTATACTCAATAAGCACTTTGTGTAATAGGCTTTACACATTGCTTGATTTCACTCACACACTGGCAAGCTCACGTATTTTCCTTGAATTATAGAAAAAGGGGCGGAAATAGAGCGCTCAAGCCATTACTCTTATGCACCAAGCCAGTGTATTTAGCATGAATTATAGAAAGAGGGACTAAATTGGGGTAAAGTAGGGTTCGCACAAAGAAGTGTTTAGTGAGTTCACACACAGCCACAAACCCTTGTAGTTAGTTTGAATTATGGAAAGAGGGGCTCTTGAAGGCATAGCAAACATTCGCTTACTTAAAACTCGGATAAGTTCTCACTCAATTGGAAAACTGAGCTTTTCTCATTGATTATTGAGCATTAAAATTAGCTTCATCGGTTTACTCTACATATCAGGAGGTTGATTCGACATGCAATTTTGAAAGACGGCACACAACTCTTGGTATTTGATTTTGAAAGACGATACAGAGCTCTTGGCATTTCATTTCGTGGTTTTCAAAATTTTAAGTTCTGAACTTCTCATTTGCTACTTTAAAATTTCAGACCTGGTGGTTTTCAAAATTTTAAGTTCTGATCTTCTCGTTTACAAATTTAAAATTTCTGTTCTTCTCTTTTGCAACATTAAAATTTCAGACCTGGTGGTTTTCAAAAATTTAATTTCTTATCTTCTTCATTGCAACTTTAAAATTTCTGAACTTCTCGTTTGCAAATATAAAATTTCTGAACTTCTTCTTTGCAACTTTAAAATTTCTGAACTTCTCTGCTAATTTAAAATTTCTTAACTTCTTCTTTGCAAATATAAAATTTCTGAACCTCTTCTTTGCAACTTTAAAATTTCTTATCTTCTTCATTGCAACTTTAAAATTTCTGAACTTCTCGTTTGCAAATATAAAATTTCTGAACTTCTTCTTTGCAACTTTAAAATTTCTGAACTTCTTCATTGCAAATTTAAAATTTCTGAACTTCTTCATTGCAAATATAAAATTTCTGAACTTCTTCTTTGCAACTTTAAAATTTCTGAACTCCTCTGCTAATTTAAAATTTCTGAACTTCTTCTTTGCATCTTTAAAATTTGAGAACTTCTCTTTTGCGACATTAAAATTTCTGAACTTCTCCTCTGCTAATTTAAAATTTCTGAACTTCTTCTTTGCAAATATAAAATTTCTGAACTTCTTCTTTGCAACTTTAAAATTTCTGAACTTCTCCTATGCTAATTTAAAATTTCTGAACTTCTTCTTTGCATCTTTAAAATTTGAGAACTTCTCCTTTGCGACATTAAAATTTCTGAACTTCTTCATTGCAAATTTAAAATTTCTGACCTTCTCGTTTGCAAATTTAAAATTTGAGAACTTCTTCTTTGCAACTTTAAAATTTCTGAACTTCTTCAATGCAAATTTAAAATTTCAGAACTTCTCGTTTGCAACTTTAAAATTTCTGAACTTCTCCTCTGCTAATTTAAAATTTCTGAACTTCTTCTTTGCATCGTTAAAATTTGAGAACTTCTTCTTTGCGACATTAAAATTTCTGAACTTCTTCATTGCAAATTTAAAATTTCTGAACTTCTCGTTTGCAAATTTAAAATTTGAGAACTTCTTCTTTGCAACTTTAAAATTTCTGAACTTCTCCTCTGCTAATTTAAAATTTCTGAACTTCTTCTTTGCATCTTTAAAATTGAGAACTTCTTCTTTGCAACTTTAAAATTTCTGAACTTCTCCTCTGCTATTTTAAAATTTCTGAACTTCTTCTTTGCATCTTTAAAATTGAGAACTTCTTCTTTGCAACTTTAAAATTTGAGAACTTCTCATTTGCAACTTAAAAAATTTCCAAAGCTGATGGTTTTCCAAATTTTTAATCTCCGGATTTGCATCTTTTAGATTTCAGAGCTGATGTTTTTCCAAATTTTAATCTTCAGGTTTGTATCTTTTAGGTTTCTCACTCTGTGGTTTTCATCCACTAAGTTTCAGAAATTCACGTTTGAATCGTTTACATTTCAGACCTTGTGCTTTTCATCCGTTAAGTTTCAGAACTTCAGAGTTGCATCTTTCAAGTATCGCCATTTGGTATTATGGTGTCTTCAGTGAAATTATGCTGACTGAGAGTTCTTTAAGTGACTCGTCGTTTTTTCATCCATGCAAAGGTAAGTGACTGAGTGAAACGTACAAATTTTAGACCCTGAAACGGACGCTAACATGGTGAACTTAAGAATGTAGCTTGTACGGCTCCATTTCGGAAGGATCACTCATCGAATTTACTTGTTTGTTTGTTTTTAGTTGAAAATAACAGACTGAATGAAAGCCACCACAGGCCTTCTATTAGTTTGGAATGATAAAGAGGAACGACTATGAGTTTTGGTAATGTTGCATCTCTTAGATTGAACAATGGCAGTTTTCTTAGTAAACCACAAACTGTCCATGTTTCAAAAATGAAGGTTTTATTCTATTTGCCGGTGCCTGTGCGCTGAAGAGTGGCAGCGAAGCTGCCTCTCTCTTACGGCGGCGGCGGCGGCAGCACTGGCCTCCCCTTATCTTACCAGTATCCGTGGAACTTGAAATTCTCTAAAGCTCACGTAAACGTTCCACTTGCAAAGAAGAAGTTCAGAAATTTTAAATTAGCAGAGAAGTTCAGAAATTTTAAAGTTGCAAAGAAGAAGTTCAGAAATTTTATATTTGCAAACGAGAAGTTCAGAAATTTTAAAGTTGCAATGAAGAAGATAAGAAATTAAATTTTTGAAAACCACCAGGTCTGAAATTTTAATGTTGCAAAAGAGAAGAACAGAAATTTTAAATTTGTAAACGAGAAGATCAGAACTTAAAATTTTGAAAACCACCAGGTCTGAAATTTTAAAGTAGCAAATGAGAAGTTCAGAACTTAAAATTTTGAAAACCACGAAATGAAATGCCAAGAGCTCTGTATCGTCTTTCAAAATCAAATACCAAGAGTTGTGTGCCGTCTTTCAAAATTGCATGTCGAATCAACCTCCTGATATGTAGAGTAAACCGATGAAGCTAATTTTAATGCTCAATAATCAATGAGAAAAGCTCAGTTTTCCAATTGAGTGAGAACTTATCCGAGTTTTAAGTAAGCGAATGTTTGCTATGCCTTCAAGAGCCCCTCTTTCCATAATTCAAACTAACTACAAGGGTTTGTGGCTGTGTGTGAACTCACTAAACACTTCTTTGTGCGAACCCTACTTTACCCCAATTTAGTCCCTCTTTCTATAATTCATGCTAAATACACTGGCTTGGTGCATAAGAGTAATGGCTTGAGCGCTCTATTTCCGCCCCTTTTTCTATAATTCAAGGAAAATACGTGAGCTTGCCAGTGTGTGAGTGAAATCAAGCAATGTGTAAAGCCTATTACACAAAGTGCTTATTGAGTATAATAAATGCTTAGAAGCGAAAAGACTTGAGCTCTCTATTTCAAACCCATTTTCTATAATTGTCACTAAATACATGGGCTTGCCATTGTGTGTGAACTCATTCAACAATTCTTTAAGAGAATCCTAACGAACGCTAGTTAAAGCTAGTTAACGCTAATTCCGCCCCTTTTTCTATAATGGGTGCAAGCAGATAGTGTAAACGCATAAGATTGTCTAAGTGTGTATGAGTGAAAGGCCCAAAACAATATGCATGTTGGTTGCGTGTATTACAAAACCGCGCAAATTGTGTTTAATGAATATTCAATGAGCTTGTAGCGACAATGAAGGGGTCTAAATTTGGCGTATGTGCGTGGCGTGGCTCACACCCAAAAATAAATGCTACTTTGGAAGGGGAGGGGTATGCACACGCGCGCCGCCACCCAAGAAAGGGCAACCCTTGAAATGAGCACTCCGAAAGCGGCCATGGGTTTGAATTGGCTCCGATAGCGGCCATGGGTTTGAATTGGCTCCGATAGCGGCCATGGGTTTGAATTGGCTCCGATAGCGGCCATGGGTTTGAATTGGCTCCGATAGCGGCCATGGGTTTGAATTGGCTCCGATAGCGGCCATGGGTTTGAATTGGCTCCGATAGCGGCCATGGGTTTAAATTGGCTCCGATAGCGGCCATGGGTTTGAATTGGCTCCGATAGCGGCCATGGGTTTAAATTGGCTCCGATAGCGGCCATGGGTTTAAATTGGCTCCGATAGCGGCCATGGGTTTAAATTGGCTCCGATAGCGGCCATGGGTTTAAATTGGCTCCGATAGCGGCCATGGGTTTAAATTGGCTCCGATAGCGGCCATGGGTTTAAATTGGCTCCGATAGCGGCCATGGGTTTAAATTGGCTCCGATAGCGGCTGTTTACCCACTACTGTCGTCTATTCCGCCGGCAAATGCATAAGTCATCAGCCGATGGCTCACCAATCCAAGCCGCAATCTGGTCAATATCCAGAAGATCAGTCCGCTTAGAGAGTCAGGTAGCTTATGGTGGATGAACAATTTGAGGAAGGTAGGTCTTAAGTTGAGAATGAAATGGCAAAAGCAAGCACCTGGACAGAAGTTCAGAACAGGCAGATATATAGTGAGAGAAGTTCTAGTTTTAGGTATGACCAAATAAAGATGATCAGATCACTTGGTTGAATAATGATAAGTCTGGGAAATCAGCATAAGCTTAGTTCCTACCCTGCCAACATGGACATTTTGGTAGGTATAGGATTTATGTCTATGTCCTTTGAAGATTTTTGCAAAGAAGTGTGCAACATCTACTTTGTGTGCATTATCCAAGTAATAACCTTTCACTGCCAAGGTCAAATTGTCCTTACCAGGTTGAAGTTGAGTCTCAGAATCATCCATCATTTTATTCATCTCTCTCTTCCTAATCGTGGCCTCCTTGAAGGTATATACATAGTTCTGTCGAATGCTAGCGGAATATGATTTGTCGATGTATTTATTCACTGGCTCTGTGCTTGATGGATAGTTTTGCAGAGCGAATTTCATTTCGTCTCCAGCGTCTCTTGGAAAGACCATTTGCAGAAATGAATTGAGCGAACCATTGAGTGCATTCATCTCCTGAACAGTTGATCGTTCTTGCGACATCCTGAGACTGTTTGCGTATAACATCTTCTTTACGAGTTCAAGCTAGAAGGAAAAGACAAAAATAAAAAGCTCAGCCAACTGAATTACAAGATTGAAGAAGAAGAGCAGTCCCTTGAGCTAGCCCTGAGGCAGCCATGGGTATGAAGTGTTAGCGACTTCATTTTCTTAGCCTCGGCATATGAGGGCGGGTGGCCAATCGTCTCCCTCACCGTCTCATCTTCCCACCGATCATGTACGGTCAGTGTACTCATTATAGCTGAGTTGGCTAGGGGTGCTGGTGGAACAGAAATCTCGAACCAAATTTCTGCCCTGGCGGGGAATTGAACCCCGACCTCTCGCTTGACAGTCCAGCGCGCTAACCCCTACACTATCGAGCACCCCTCCCCCAAGATAAATGAACATAAAATGCAATGAGCGAAAGCTTGAAAGCTATATAAGTAAGTGGACGTTCGAACAGTCGCTGTTATTGCACAGACAAGACACGACCCGTTACAAATAAAGAGAAAAAGAAGACGAAGAGAAATTATTTGCAGCTTCTTCTTAGTTTCTTACCAATTCACAGTCCTTGACGTTTATAACTGTTTCTCCTTCTTTTCCACCGGTTTCGCAAGATGGCATTTCTGCCTCCGCTCGATTCTTGTCGACTGTTGCGAAACTTAGTTTGATGAATGGAAGGCCTTCATACATGTAATACCCTTTGATCTCTAGTATCAAGATATCTCTTGGAGTAGACGCTTCATTCGCTTGAAATGCACCCAGTGTAATCTTTTGAATCTATACACGATACAAAGAAATAAATTTAGGAGTCATATATTGCCATTTAAGACCTTTTAAAAAATCATTGGTTTCTACGGCGATGATTTTGTGCATACGAGCACATTGGCGTACCGAAGGGTTTCAGCGTCCAGGGGCAGGGTCGATGACTTTTCATTTTCTTGCCGACTTTTAATCGTTTTTGTCATAGTACTGTGTACCACTGAAAGCTAATTTTGCGCCCCTCTGGTGTTGCGCCCGGGGGCGGCTGCCCCTCCCTCTGCCCCTTCGTTACGCCACTGTACGAGCACATCTAAATTCAACTGCAAAATAGCAGATAAACAAATGATTTATAAAGATTTGCAGACATTTTTTAATATTTGGCTAATTAGATTATTTAGCTCAAAGAATAAATTATTTGAATTAAAAGCCTACTAGTATTTTGTCTTTCTGTGACCCTTGATACCACAGTTGTTCTATGACGAGACGCAGAGCCATGAAAGCATCATCAGTGAGCAAGTTTTGCCCATTAAAAGCCTTTGCCCTGGATTCAATGTCAGTTGGTGAGCAAAACATGAGATCACATATCATCGTCTCTTCCAGGTAAGCTTTGATGTCGTGGCCGCAGGTGAAAGGTAACAATTCGCTGTCGTCAATCAATCGATAGGGTAATGCAGTCCTTCCCACATTGAAGGACTTCTGCTTGTAAAGGATCGCTTGAATGCAATTATCATGAGCATCCTTGATCTCGTAGGGGTCAACTTGTACGGCATTTCTACCACCTCTTTCCTGTAGCAAAAAAGTTTTGGTGCAAAAGAGCAGAGAATATGCAAGAATTTGCTTCATATTATCAGAGCAAAATGAGGATTATAATACTACTGTGCATGATATGGCCTTGTTTCAAGTGCAATTTATTTTCCTCCACGTTGGAAACTTCCAAGCCGAAAGCAATACCTACATGTAATCTACAGGCATAAATGCTCAAACGCTAATTGATTAGATGCCCCTCTCGAAATTGAAGATGATTGTGTTTGCCGAATAAAAACGCCAACAGCAGAAAAAGTCCGTAACATCATTCAGCAACGTCTTATGCCTACTATTAGGCTACGTATACAAAGACTATTGATCTGTTTCTGTATTACTCTCTCCTCCTATCTCTCTCTCTTCCCGCTCTTTCTCAATTAAATCACCGCAAACCTCACCCTATTCATGCCTTCTAACCAAAGCTCGATGGTACGTACCATACGTATTCTATTTTTTGAAAGGTACGTACGTATTTTAACGTACCCTATTTTAGGGTACGTAAACAATAAAAAAATACGTTAACCAGGTCATTGCTCATTATAAGAATGTTCAATTTAATTTAGGCAAACAATCATAACCAAGTATACAGCGTAGTAAATTGCTGCAGTGCTATACTGTAGGTCTATGTTTATCCAGCACTATTGCTAAATGCACTAATGTCAGATTATACGTAGGCTATGGGTCACCGAGTAAACCATAAATAAAATTTTCGTGTATGATACGTACCATACGCGTATTCTATTTTTTGAATAATACATTATGAACTGAGTAATACTTCGTTACTTTATATTTGCGTAGTGATGGAAACGATATTTGTAACGTACTACGGGTTCACTACCGTTAAAATATTCAACAAAGAACTACGTTTAAATCAACGTGTCTATGCTATATATGAACTGAGTTACTTCGTTACTTTA
Organism: Aporrectodea caliginosa; assembly: GCA_020284085.1. Classification (NCBI taxonomy): domain Eukaryota; kingdom Metazoa; phylum Annelida; class Clitellata; order Crassiclitellata; family Lumbricidae; genus Aporrectodea; species Aporrectodea caliginosa. The sequence goes on from JACEVL010000884.1 coordinate 83,858, forward strand.
ACGAAGTGATATATGTAACGTAGTTCACTACGTTATATTCAACGAAGAACTACGTTAAATCAACGTGGAACTATGTTATCTTCCAACGTAGAACTATGTTATCTTCCAACGTAGAACTATGTTATCTTCCAACGTAGAACTATGTTATCTTCCAACGTAGAACTATGTTATCTTCCAACGTAGAACTATGTTATCTTCCAACGTAGAACTATGTTATCTTCCAACGTAGAACTATGTTATCATCCAACGTAGAACTATGTTATCTTCCAACGTAGAACTATGTTATCTTCCAACGTAGAACTATGTTATCATCCATAGTTTAATAAGAATTTAACAAACTCAAACACAATGTTATAATTTTGTGATCATTTTTATTTTGGTGATGGGTACGAATAAATGTCCACCTTTTCCTCGGTCATTTAAAGCATACAAATAAATCGCATAACAATTTCAAAACCACAAACACAATGCAATTATTTTAAAATTGCTTTAAAACATATCACCATCAGTTCCTGACGCCAGCCAATTGACGGCGATGGGTACGAAATAAAAAAAATGTTCTCCATTGTCCTCAGCCAGTTAAAGCATACAACTGAATTGCATAAGAATTCAAAAACCACAAACACAATGCAATTATTTTGGCATTGCTTTAAAACATATCACCATCAGTTCCTGACGCCAGCCAATTGACGGCGATGGGTATGAATAAAAAAAATTCTCCATTGTCCTCAGCCAGTTAAAGCATAACTGAATTGCATAAGAATTCAAAAACCACAAACACAATGCAATTATTTTGGCATTGTTTTAAAACATATTTAAACCATCAGTTCCTGACGCCAGCCAATTGACGGCGATGGGTACGAATAAAAAAATGTTCTCCATTGTCCTCAGCCAGTTAAAGCATACAACTGAATTGCATAAGAATTCAAAAACCACAAACACAATGCAATTATTTTGGCATTGTTTTAAAACATATCACCATCAGTTCCTGACGCCAGCCAATTGACGGCGTTTGTTACGAATGAAAAATGTTATCCATTGTCCTCAGCCAGTTAAAGCATACAACTGAATTGCATAAGAATTCAAAACCACAAACACAATGCAATTATTTTGGCATTGTTTTAAAACATATCACATCACCATCAGTTCCTGACGCCAGCCATTTGACGGCGATGGGTACAAATAACAAATGTTCTCCATTGTCCTCAGCCAGTTAAAGCAGGGAACTGAATTGCATAAGAATTGACCACTACAATCAATTATTTTGGCATTGCTTTAAAACATTTAAAGATCAGTTCCTGACGCCAGCCAAATGAGATGGGTACGAATAAAATCACCAAATCAAGCCAGATAAAATCCTGGGGAAAGGAGCCAGTGTAGGACCTCCCGCAAATAGCATGAAACGCGGTCAGTTTTGGCGTACCAGCTGATGTGCCAAAGCTGCAGATTGTTCTCCACGAGGTATTGCAGCCTGGACTTCCTGCTGCGAATTGATGCCACTGAAAGACCTGAAAATAAATAGTTCAGAAGTTTAATTAACATGTATTAATACAAATAATGAACCTGATTTCAAACAGATCTGACAGTTAAAACATACAACTGAATTACATAAGAACCACAAAAACAATGCAATTATTTTGGTATTGTTTTAAAACGATCACCAATCTACGCCAGTTTAATTAACAGTATTAATGGCAGGGAACTGGAGGCGGTGATTTCTGTCAGACGGGACAGAGCACCCAAAGATAGACGCCATGCCCAAGAGGCATCACCAAATCAAGGATGAAATCCTGAGGAAAGGAGCCAGTGTAGGACCTCCCGCCACGGACCGGTGCCAGGTTTTCTCCATGAGGTATTGCAGCCGGACTTCCTGCTGTGAATTGATGCCACTGAAAGACCTGAAAATAAACAAGTCAAATTTTAATTAACAGTATTAATATAAATAATTAACCTGATTTCTAACAGATCTGATATTTACAAGGGTATGCGATAATCTAGTGTAAGGGTAGCAGACCATTTAAATGATGTATGCAAAAAGTGCCCATAAATCATTTTAAAAATTACCAAAAGGTTGCATGTCCCTCAGAAATTTGCACAGAAGTTTTGCACAGGCCTAATTATTTTCTCAAAAGCCTATGTTTTAATTTACAAAGCATAAAATAATGGAAAAAATTTATCTCAAAATGCTTTTTGAAAGGCGTTTAAACAAAATCCGTCATAACATAAACCGGATTCCTAGAGTGATTGTGCATTTCAAAGCTCTTTCAAATCCCATCTATAGAAGAAATTTGTTTGAGATTTCAGTTCCACTTGCTCCTAGCCAATTCAAATACAAGTCCTGACTATATAGTGGCGGGAAGATCAGGCGACAAAGGAAAGGACCGTCATATGCCAAGACAATGAACTTGCCAAAACTTCACACGAAGGCTAACGCTTGGACTAGATTAAAATACAATATGTACTGTAACATGTAGTTGGTATTGCCCTCTCTCCAAAGTTGGTTAGTGCAAACACGCCCGAGCTTTGGCGCTTTCTGCAGCGGCGTCAGATGCTGGAACGGTCTTCCTCCTGCCCTGCGAGCGGCTAACACAATTGACTCCTTCAAATCCGGACTCAGAGCTTATTTATTTTCTAAGGCCTATCCCGCTGCTAGTTGACTGTGAGGCGCCCTTGTAACGGCATGGCTGTGTTGCGGCACCATATAAAGTGTCACTATTATTATTATTATATTATATTAAATGACTTTAAGCAATTGTGAGTGAAGGACTTGCACAAAGTCCTTACACAGTGACTGCATGAGTGGAAGCTCAAATACAGAGTCTTTCCTGTTACAGGCAAAGCAGTGTTTTGCAAGATAATGAAGAGGATCATTATTACTATTTTCTCTGCATCTAAAGGAGTACAGATAGATATCAAAGGGTATGGTCATAACTGGACCACGACAAGCATGAATTTGCAAGCAATGTAAACAAATTTGATTAGTGATTTTCACCTTCGATTGACAGATGCTAACGTTGACGTCCACCACAATTCCATTGACACACAGATAGAATCTGATGCCATTCGCTATCGAAGTTCCTAAATGAAAACCAAATTGTTAAGACTGAGAAAAAACAGAATAAAGACTGAGAACATTTTTTAGAGATTACAAGAAAGGTATGCAAAACTAAAGGAAACAGTTTTTAGGTGCTTGAGATAACAGTGTTGCCTGTCAATGCACATGAGGTTATTAAGTTACGATTTGAAAGTTAATGTCCGCTGCCATGTGCCACAAGGATATGTTAGGCATGAAAGGACTGACATGCCCGACAACATTATGTGCTCGATATGTGAATTTGTGCAAATGGGACAGGGACTGCTCTTTGAGATTGTATTTAAAAAATAAGATAATAGTAATAATAATAGCCATCTAAATCTATAATAATTCAAGATAATTAATTATAGCTGATTAATTATTATAATTAAGATAATTAATTATTATAATTATCAACTATGAGTACTGACTATATACAGTGTTATGATCTTCCCGCCACTGTGTATAGTCAGTACTCGTAGTTGATAATTATAATAATCTATTTTAATTATAGATTGTATAATAAAACAGTATTCCACTCTGACCAATTAATTAGTTTCCAGAGTGAGACAGGTGTAAAGAAGCTCATTAGTTCAAGTTTCTAGCCTGCTAGTCTTCGTTTACTGTAACTATAGTCACAGGTCACATCAGTAAAAGATGCATAGTATGAAAACTAGAGTACTTCACTTTTACCGTTTTAAGTTTCTTAGGTCAGATAGGCAAAGAAGTTCAATTATCTCAGCATTTAAAGGAATATAAACACATTTAACTGTTCAGACATAATTGGGTCATGGCAAGCACAAATTTTAAAGCAGTGCAAACAAATTTGATTTTCACCTTTGAATGACGAGCTGTTATTGTCGCCACATAATACAACAGTCTAATAATAATAATTATTATTATTATAATTAATTTTAACAACAGAAAGAATCAAAAATACCAGTCCCTTCTACTCACACATGACTTCGTCCCACTGGCCCTCGAAACTTTAGATCCCATTAACTCAAGAGGCCTTGAATTTATCAGAGTTGGGCCGTCATCTGACAAAGGCAACAGAAGAAGTCAGAGGGACGACCTTTCTCTTTCAAAGACTTTTGTTGACAATTCAACGCTTTAAGACTGTGGCCTTCGCTGGTTCCTTTGATGACCCTAAGCCCAAGATGGAAGAGGGGTAGCCCTTCCAGTCACACTATTTTTTGATATAATAATAATAACAATACTGGAAATAATTTTCTTTATTAATTCAAACCGACAAACGCAGTATGATTACAGTGTACAGTTATGCAATTCAAATCCTAACTACTAACAGAACAGACAGCCTGCATTACACGGCGCTATTAGCAGCCTACAAAGCACGTCCGCTTACGGGACTCGAACTCGGTACCTCTCGCTCTCTACGCCAGATGTTATCCAATGCGCTATCGGGCCTCCCATAGCAATTGGAAATGTTGTTATAATTATAATAGTAATAACAATAATAATAATGTGCTTGAAAGCACAAGAGAAATAGGTATGAGCTTCTAAAGGAGTATAGACAGATTTCGTGTGATTATAACTGGGTCAAGACAAGCACAAATTCACAAGAATATAATAAAAATGCAATTCACCTTTTGAATCAATTCAAAACACACCAAAGCAGTACTGGACATGATGTAACGTTAAGACAATCGATTCCATCAGACACATTTGAACCCATCTGTATAAAAACAAAACTTTTCACAAAATCATCATTATATTAGGCAAGCATGCTTCATATTTCACAACAAGCCTTGTTTCATTAACTGGACATTTATTGTCTTTCTTTGTCACTAACTAATATTAATTCTGATATTCTGTTGATCACAAGAAATGTAAACTTAGAAACTCGTCTACGAAGATTGTCCTTATGGACAATCAATCCAACTTATACTTAGGCGAGAATCCTTTTCATCAGCCCAGCTTCTATTTAAGCAGGAATTATTTTTCATCAATAAAACATTTATTTAATCAAGAATTATTTTCCATCAATCCAGCTTCTATTTAGGCCTAAGCAAGATTCTTTTCATCAGGCCCACTTCTATTTAAGGAAATATTATTTTCATCAACGCTGAAACCCATGCGATGACGGATTATTTACGACGCTAAACTGCACGTTAACCAATTATTAGAAACAACAACAACAATAATAATAATAATAATAATAATATTTCGTTTAATCTCTATCGCGAGTTACTAAAAAATGGCGAATCTGGTGCTGCTGACATAACGTCGTATTACTCGAATCGAAGGGAATTTTTCAAGTAAACGGCTTAAAATGCGATAAAATTACACGGATCTTCTGGTTATTGTAAGTGAACTTGGGTTTTATCCATTTCTAAAGTGCTACTCTAAGCGCAAAGCCAAACCAGGCTTATACACTAGCTATTATCTCGCCCGTTCCATCGTAAGTTTGCTTTCAACATATAATTTACGATTCAAACTTATGAGTTTTCATGACACAAATACTTCAAAAAATGATGTGAATTAACGGTTAAGATTACACTTACTTAATTCAGAATAATCGGAACTCTACTGCACTGCACGTGTACACAGCAGAAGCTTCAACGGAAAAGTAGCGCCGGTGCTTTGTTCAGTTCAAACCGTGCGCGCAGGCTCGTAGCCACGTGACTGCGAGATATCGTTATGTATTCGTACGCGTCAACAATGCTCGCAAAAGTTCCATAAATACGTGGATAATGTGCACGCATTAAAATGGTTATGGAATAAATTACATTTCAAAGTTGGTATCCAAAACAGATAGTAATGGGTTACAGTTATAAATAATTTAATTTTAATTTTGGAAAAATTTTAGGCGCGCCCAGATCCTTACTCATATTTACAAGGCCCGAGGGCTGTCCATAAAGTCCCGAACGATTTTGACATGTTAAGTAAGTATGTGAGCTCCAGAACTCTACCGAACTTAAGATAAACGGCATAAACCAAACTGAGGAAACAGAATTAGCCTACCAGATAAAGTGCTGCTATGCACTGAGCTTACGACATTTAACGGAGATAGAAGTGGCGTACCCTGACGTCATCTGGTAGACACTTCAGATGTAAACAGTGCATCGACTGGGATGTGGATATTGACCAAATTAATAAATTGTATCGCTTTAATCTTTGCCTCTCGCCCCATTTTGGCAGTTCAACATGGATAAACGATACAATATTAGTTTATGCTCAATTTATTGAAAACCAGTTTATTTAAAGGTATGAAAACTTTCAAAACAGTTCACTTATAAAGTATCTTGAGGCACCTGACACATTCGTTGCTAGTGATTTTCTTCAAAACATGAAAAATACAACGATCCTCACTAAGGAGAGGAATGTATTGCTCGATCCCATCGCAATGTGTCATGGCAACCTTTGACGTGCCTGAGCACTTTTTCACTGGATTTACAGTATTGATACTGCTGGAACATGCTACTACATTGTTACCTGACTGCCTAACAACAACAATTTTGGCATGACATGTGTATTCAAATGTACCTCTTTCTTGTTTTGCAAACATTTTCTTGTCATTCAGAGGTTCTGTTCCAGTTCGACCATCACGGACGTAATGGTCGAACTGGAATAGCACCTCTGAATGACTTATTCATTGCTGAATGAATGAATTGATGAATGAATGGATAGGTTGATCAGTGAATGAATGGAGGGATGGATGGATGGATGGATGGTTGGGATGAATGGGATGTATGGGTTCATCAGTGGATGGATTGATGAATGAATGAATTGATGAATGAATGGATGGGTTGATCAGTGAATGAATGGAGGGAGGGATGGATGGATGGATGGTTGGGATGAATGGATGTATGGGTTCATCAGTGGATGGATTGATGAATGAATGAATTGATGAATGAATGGATAGGTTGATCAGTGAATGAATGGAGGGATGGATGGATGGATGGTTGGTTGGTATGAATGGATGTATGGGTTCATCAGGGGATGGATTGATGAATGAATGAATTGATGAATGAATGGATGGGTTGATCAGTGAATGGATGGAGAAAGGGATGGATGGATGGTTGGTTGGGATGAATGGATGTATGGGATCATCAGTGGATGGATTGATGAATGAATGAATTGATGAATGAATGGATGGATTGATCAGTGAATGAATGGAGGGAGGGATAGATGGATGGTTGGGAAGAATGGATGTATGGGTTCATCAGTGGATGGATTGCTGAATGAATGAATTGATGAATGAATGGATGGGTTGATCAGTGAATGAATGGAGGGAGGGATGGATGGATGGTTGGGATGAATGGATGTATGGGTTCATCAGTGGATGGATTGATGAATGAATGAATTGATGAATGAATGGATGGGTTGATCAGTGAATGAATGGAGGGAGGGATGGATGGATGGATGGTTGGGATGAATGGATGTATGGGTTCATCAGTGGATGGATTGATGAATGAATGAATTGATGAATGAATGGATAGGTTGATCAGTGAATGAATGGAGGGATGGATGGATGGATGGTTGGGATGAATGGATGCATGGGTTTCATCAGTGGATGGATTGCTGAATGAATGAATTGATGAGTGAATGGATAGGTTGATCAGTGAATGAATGGAGGGAGGGATGAATGGATGGGTGGATGGGTTGATCATGGGTTGAAACCCATGCGTGATCAGAATATGTTTGTGTGAGTGTGTTTGTATGTATGTATATATGTATGTATGAATTGTATGTATGTATGTATGTATATATGTATGTATGTATGTATGTATGTATGTATGTATGTATGTATGTATGTATGTATGTATGTATGTATGTATGTATGTATGTATGTATGTATGTATGTATGTATGTATGTATGTATGTATGTATGTATGTATGTATGTATGTATGTATGTATGTACTTGAGCTGTGTATGAGGATGAAGTCTTGGGGCGTCTGAGGTCTGTGTGTGTAGGCCAGCGGCTTAGATTCGAATGACCCTGCCTGCTGACCTTTTGCCGAACAAAGTCCAAGACGCATACTGAGGGCGGTCGGTCATCTACAGCTCTGTAGGTGCACTTACTGCCTTGGCCCAACCAGCTGGGCGGCTACCCTACCCATCCAGTGCTATTTCGGTATCCCCGGCCCAACACAGGCAGGGCAGGGCATCTGCTGTTGTGGGTCCGTCTACTTGGAATGTCCTCCCCCTCACTAAGGGTTAAACTAGTGACGGTTCTCTGCATCAGTTTCGCGCTCTTTAAAGGCGTTTCTTTTGTCCCGGGGTTTCCGTGGTTAAAGCGTCTCTGAATAGTTATTCTGCGAGAGGCGCTATATGAATCCATAGATACGATAATGCAGATCCAATCCCATTCGATAAGGTTCACCATAGGTAGGTGGACGGATGGATGTATCATGTATGGTTGCCTGGTGGCATGGATAGATTAGATAAATAGATGAACATATGGATAGATCGGTAGATGGAGAGACTGGTAGATAAATTGATAGACAGCTAAATAGACAATGGATAGATGGATGACTAGATGGATGGATGACTAGATGAATGGATGACTGGATGGATGGATGGATGGATGGATGACTGGATGGATGGATGGATGAATGGATGGATGGATGGATGGATGGATGGATGGATGGATGGATGGATGGATGGATGGATGGATGGATGGATGGATGGATGGATGGAAAGATAGGTGGATGGATGGATGGATGGATGGATGGATGGATGGATGGATGGATGGATGGATGGATGGATGGATGGATGGATGGATGGATGGATGGATGGATGGATGGATGGATGGATTGATGGAGTTAACGCAGTTTTCAGAATGAGTCGTATAGTTTTCCGTCAAATTCAACAAATTACTACGTTAGAATATAATAACGTACAGTTAATACGTTAAGAGATAACGTACCCTTCAGAGGGCAGCAAAGTCTTCGTAAAATAAAACGTTGCAATTATGTTAAAACATATTGACGAATAGTAATACGTTATGTTTTAGCGTAGTAGTTTTTGGAGTGTACACGTGTTATCTCTACCTTGAATAGGCGTATTATTTTGCTCCCCGTACTACACGGGTTATTTCTAAATTATAATAGGCGTATTATTTGCTAAATAATAGACGAAGTTCTGCCGTTAGACCGCGTGACGTAAGATTGCATATTTAGCCGCGTGACGTAATTTAAGATTGCATGCATATTTAGTGACGTGGACAAATGGCCATACTATTATAAGATAGCCTCGTCGAAACAGTTGGAAATTTAAAATGTCCATATATCGGCGTTTAAATAAAATTGCGAGCTGAAAATAGTAGCGTTGATCAAGCCGTGGCGTAATAATGTTTTGTAAAATTTTGTAAATCGCTAAAGCGTTCCGTTTCGGAGCCTTTAGATAACGGACATACAAACAAACAAACAAACGGAAGGACAACGTAAACAGACTAAGACTTATAATATAGATGTACGATATCAGAGTATATAGGTCTATCAATGTATTATTTGTTTTTAGCAGGCCCTAGTAATGTCTGCAAAAGTTGTGTGAGCATGCTGCTGCCTCGAACCAAGACTTGTGTCTGCATCGGCACCTTTCGCGCATTGGCATGCATCCGGGTCTCTGTCGTCAAGCTTTGTAAATGGTCTCTTTTGCTCATCCTTTACACTACTCGGAATCTACTTCACTCAGTTCACTCATTCAAGCATCTCAGTTGACCAGCGCCCTTATGCTGACGACAATCAGTTGCCTCGCTCTCTCCAAAAAGTTTCTCGTATACTCAAAAGATCATCTTCTTCACAATTATATTTAGTAGTTACCCAAATCTCCTCCTAGATGAAATCTCCTGTGTCTGAATCCGTCTAAAATTGTATCCATTCCTATAGGCCTTCGTGACCAATTCAAATAAATTCCAGATCTCTCTATTTCTCTCAACCATCCAACCATGCATGCACTGCAAATTCTGCTGTCCAGAACTTAGGTGCAATTTGGACCAAAACATTAGTTTCTCATCTTTACCGCTCTTTTTTTCATACATATCCGCGACCTACGCAGAATCCGCACTAAGTTGGCCAGGGTGCAGAACTGTGGCGAAAGTATATAGGCTGGAGTTCTTGAGATTGGCTACGAGATTCGCATTATGCGCAAAGGTGCGTGCCAAATCCAAACAAGCAACGCGCATTGTAAACATATTTCTGTAGCACGGTACTGTGACCCGGATAACTGGGCTCTAATCCCCCATGCATGGGTTGAATGTAGGCATGGGTTTCATTCCCAAGAGGCCGATGGCATCCACGTCTCACGATCATGAACGGACTCATGACTAGTGATCCCAGGTCCATGCATAACTATCCCATGGCTCAATAGGGGACACAGCCCGGATGGAAAGGAGGAAAAATCTCATAATTAACACTAGATATTTAAATACAAAGAGCTAAAAATCGAAAATGTAATATTGTAATGTGATATAAATAAATTAGAATATGATATTGTATAACTATCCATACAGTCCTAACAAGATTTTACACAACTAAAGGTCACACTCAAAGAATATCATTAAAGGCACAAGAGACCTTCCTGCCACTTCAAACAACTCTGAGGCTTATTTAACCTCAGGTCAAACAAAGTGGACCGTTCCCTTGAACTTGGCCAATATCATCTTAGGCATTACCGGTACTACAGAAATTCTTCAAGTCTAATATATCTCACCCTTGATCTAGGCCCTGGCCAGACGCTTCTCCTGCTTTCTCTCCCGGACGGCAGTTTTACGCTCTTCTCTACACCAGAGACGACTACTCTCCTTCACAACTTGTAATGCTCATTGTAAGGGTTTAATAGGTCAGACAGGCTAGTTCAAATCTTATTCGGAATTAGACAGGAAGCAAATGTAGCCGAAAAAGCAAGGTTAAGGGGTATGTATAAACTATAAAGGCATGTATGTAATGATCTCCATGTATAGAAGCTTATTCAGAACCATTCTACAGTGCTATTTTTTAAATTTGAGAGCGAAATTTTACGCTGATAAGTTAGCACATTTTAAATAAACTCATGCGGACGTATAGGGGTTATATTTTTTTTCGCTATAGCCTACATGTAGAAGTAGAAGTACTGTTATGATCTAGGAGCGAACTGTTAGTTTTCTGGGCGTCCTGTGTTTTCTGTGCGTTTGTTAGTGCTTCTCAATAAAGGAAATACTTACTTACTTACTTACTTACTTACTATTCTTGTGGTTGAATGATTTAATAACAATACAATAATAAATCGTGTGTCTTCTCTCGAGTTAACGCAACGCCGTAGACTTATATTGAGCGAGTCTACGATTTGAAGCTCAATCGCTAGCCAACTTCGAATTTTCGCTGACATAGTTCTGGAATATTTGGTTAATGTAAGTGATAAGACCTTGTTAGTTACTTTACGGGCGCGATGCAAGTGTTCTCATACATACATGTACATACATACATACATGCATACATACATACATAGTACATACATACATACATACACACACAGACACAACAGACAGAGACACACAGACACACACAGACACAAATACATACACACATACATACATACATGCATACAACATATTCTACATAACAAAACTACCTGAGTTGATTTGGTTGTTGCCGCGTCAATCTGCTGTGGTTGATTGTAAGGTTCTGCAACTTTGCCTTCCTTTTTAACTTGAACTTTTAGGTCCCATAGCTGATATGGCAGTGGACTGCTACTTCCAATTAACGATACTGTAGCATCTTCTGGAAGAGCCTTCCACACACTCTCTAGAATCAGAACTTGAAAATGTTGACTTGCTGTATTATATTGAAAAAGAGAGAGAATCTCGTAGTCTTCGTTCTGAAATGTAACAAAATGCATCCTTCGGTTGTAGGTCATGTCTTAAGGATTGTACATCGTAAAGTTGCTGAATACTGTCATTATCTGAAATCCTGTTATTAACTGTATCTTAGTACCCGACCGTTCCGACACATAAATATTATGTAGGCCTACCTATGTACATAAGCTGTTCTAGAGTGAGTTTGGTTGACTTAGTTTAGTTTAATATTTAGGCTTGTTTATTTTCTGTTGTTAGCCTCTAAGTAGTGAGCTAACCAATGATTCTGAAACAGAATCCTAATCCTCGGCCCTGGTGCACGTGTGGGTGAAGTCTGAGATCTGACCCAGGCGCAGTGTCGGAGCCTATAGATTGAGCCTATAGGCTGGCCTATTTGATTGACAGGTAGGCCCACAACAAAGACCCACACATACCCTGTACCCACACATATCCACACCTACACACACGTATCCACTCATACGCGCGCATACATTTGTTCGGTCTATACAATTAATTGAGCGTCTATTGTTTGAATATCGATGGCATGCCTGAGGTTATAAATGACGGTATTTCAGAGTGTGTTTTAATAAGTGAGCTATATGTGCGTATACCGTTTAATTCCAATATGCAGCAAAGCATTTAGACCTTTCACCAATATATTAGGCTATTCATTAGACTTATATTGGCTGGAATGATTGTTTAACTACAGTAAACAGTTGACACCCGGTTAGGCTTGCAGCGACTCCATTCCTGTACACAGTGTTACACACCTACGGAACATTTCCCGTGTATTTGCACTTGACCCACATTTGAGCGTATTTGTCATTCGTAGGTCATTATAAAAGTGCAATATTATGTAAGCGCTATATAAATTTTCCATATATCTCTGCATTTCGGTCCCTTTATTGGAAGCTAAAATATTCTGGATTAAAAGCCACGTTTCTATACCTTGTTATGTAGGCCCCATACGTCACTGCCCAAGACAATGTACAAAGCATGCTATCTGAGGCGCTATGTAAATCTCCGGAATGAATCAATTTAATTTTAATACATTAAAAATATATAGAGCAAAATATCTCAGCATTTCAGGCCTGTTATTGGAAGTTTAAAAAGTTCCGAAAAGATCCACACATATGTCCCAAATTACCAAGCACATGTCGGTTGTAAGTATAATAGTATATAGTCTATTATGTCCAACTCAATATTGGCCTACAACGCATTTCATTGAATTAATTGCAGAGCGAGCAAATGTATGCGCGCGTTTGTGTGGGTACGTGTGCGTATGTGTGCACATGTGTGGATATGTGTTGGTATGTGTGGGTCTGTGTTGTTGTCTGCCTGTCAATTAAATAGGCCAGCCCATTGGGTCAACCAATAAGCTCCGCCTACAGCGCCTGTGCCTGATCGCGGGCTTCGCTCACACGTGCGCCAGGGCCAAGGATTGGTATTCTGTTTCAGAATCACTGGTTACAGGTTAGCTCAGTGGCGGATCCAGGTTTGCTTGCACGGGGGGGCAAGGGCTCTTTCCGAGGGGCGCCATGTTCTAGCGTAAATATTGTGTTTGACTTTAAACGATAGGCCTAGTAGCCTATGTTTAAAATAATTCCATTATGTTTAGTAATGTACATGTATATGTAGTTGATCATTTAGTATATACTATTTTAGATAAAACTGTTTCAAAGTGGCAAAATGTTCCGGGACATAATGTTGTCGCAGATTCATCAAGGATTTATATGAATTGCTTTCTACGAGGCTTCATCAGTGCAAAGCGAATGATAGTTGCTTTAGAGTTTAGAGTCATTAGCTCCAGTCAATTCTCTTTCGATTGATATTAGGCCTAATGCCTGTCTAGACAGATGTTCATTTAATCGTCTTGGTGGATCGCAAGTAATTTTTGATTATTTTCAATCTGCTATAAGTTCTTTCTGCAGTAGCCGACGTAACAAAAAGAGTGAGATATATTTAACACATGTATTAAAATACTAATAGATTAATTAGGGCATATAGGTTCGCAACCTCTTTCAGATCACTGCACCCTTATTAATGCAAAGGCAGATCAGCTGCACCCTGGCCTAAATTTCATCTATTTTTCATCGAGTTAGTTCTTTATTTTACTGACAAGCAACGTTCCTTGTATTAGTTAGGCCTATGTGTTGAACGTTAATCGATGGTAGACGAATACGTGGATCTTACCAGACTCGGAACGGTTCTATCCTTGATAGCTGTAAAGTCTTTACGAACTTCAGAAAAATTAATGGAAGCAGCTACTTCATTATGGTTGATCAAACTGCTGTGGCTTGCTGGATTCAATGACTTGTTCATCTGAAACGGCTGAGGAATCAGTGGCAGTGCCCCTCGAAAATAGCTGTCCTGCACTCCATAGAATTCGCTGCAGATGCTGCTCGGTTCGCACACAACTTCCCAAAACTGAGTTCCACGCAATTTATGTCAAATTTTTTTATAAAGGCAATTTGGAATAGACAACTTGAAGATAATCCGCGACTTCATGACTCAGCGCCATTGCTAAACTAGCCCATAGGCCGCCCTGCAGGCCTTAGACAAAGGTCAACAGGGCGCCTGCCTAGCGCCATGGGAGGCTTCAAGCACACTGAAAACCTATCCTATGGGAAGGATGCGTTTCTTCGAATTCCAAATGCAGAGGTTATTTCACGTGATACCCCTACGCACTATATCAAACTGAACGACAGACAGAGAGAGACAGAGGAAGGGGATAGAGTTGTCGGGTATAGAGAGACGAAACATGACTAGGCCTATACTGAGGACAGCCAAGATCCTTGCACTCACACAGCGGTGATCATTGATGTATATATACATACAGCCTGTATATATAGCATAAATATATAATATTCGGTTTGTGGGCTTTCAGAGACAGTGCATGGGAGAGAACTGACCCCTTCAGCCTCTTCGGCTGCAAGGGTCACCCTGCAGTCCCTCCGGCTGCAAGGGTCACCCTGCAGCCCTCCGGCTGCAGAGGCAATTCATCTCAGAATGGAAACTCGATACCGGGGTATACTGTATCTTGCTGTAAATAGTACATCGAGTGACATTATTTTGTCGTCTTTCATACGATTAAGCCGTCATTAAGACATTAAAAGAGTAAGGGCGCAGATGATAATTTTTTTAAATTTAATTTTTTCGCCCCTTTTGTCCACCATGACGGGTTTGGTCTTGAGGGGCGCCATTATACAACCAAGCGGGGCACGGGGGGCGAACCGCCCCCGTGCCTATAGCTAAATCCGCCACTGGGTTAGCTCACCACTCCTGTATATTTTTATATGTACGCAGAATAATAGTCATCTGAAAACATTCTATGGATGTTTAAGATCTAACCTGTTTTTTGTGGGACTGTATTATAAGCATTGATAATGTTGACCAAAGAATAATCAGCTACATATAGGTCCCAATTTTCACTTAAACTGGCTGTAATAGCCTAATCAGTGTGAATCATAATACACTCTCTATCAAATCGAATCAATGTTAGGATCTGTAGCTCGGATAACCTGCTGACCTCGCGTTCCTGAAAACCGAAACAGCCGCTTAGTGTCCGCACGTGCTGGACTGTTCCTTTGGAACAGATTCCACTGAAAATTAGAACTTGTTTGCTGGATACATAAAAGCATTGGTCGTAGCCCAGAAAAGGCAAAAATCCCGTCAATTTAAGTTTTGTGTAATTAATAATTCTCAAACAATGTTCTGCTTCGAAATACGAGACTATCACTACTGTCGAGGAAATGGCGATTCCGTTATCTACATTCTAAAGCTAACGTCTCATGTGCCAAGAGAAAAACCTACAGTACAACCGTTACGGTACGTTATTGGACGACACTTTTAACTACATACTTTGAAACAACTTACGGATGAAGTTTTGTAATCCAGTCTTAGTCTACAACTGAATTTAGGAAAAATCCCGAGAGTAGCGCAACGCGAGTTGAGGTCCTTGAATGGTATCTCGACCATACAGAGCCGATCTGAAAAACAATAATGGAACCATAATTAACTCTTCATTAGAATATACTACTATTAGGTCCAATTTGTGTCCTTTTCTATTTGTTCTTGCCATTCTCCTGCCTGATCATTCTCGTTCTCTTTTTCTCCTCCTCCTCCTTCTCCTCCTCCTTCTCCTTCCCCTTCCCCTTCCCTTCCCTTCCCCTTCCCCTCCCTTCCCCTTCCCCTTCCCTTCCCCTTCCCTTCCTTCCCTTCCCTTCCTTCCCCTTCCTCTTCCTCTTCCTCTTCCTCTTCCTCTTCCTCTTCCTTTTCTTCTTCTTCTTCTTCTTCTTCTTCTTCTTCTTCTTCTTCTTCCATCTTCTTCCATTTCTTCCATTTCTTCCATTTCTTCCATTTCTTCCATTTCTTCCATTTCTTCCATCTTCTTCTGCTATAAGGCGACTGCCTTAAATATTAAAATAATTTATTTTAAATACTTCAATTTATTTTAAAATAATTTATTTTAAATACTTATTTTAAATATTTTCCACACAAAGTAGAAATAACAGCTTTTTCTCAGATACAGTAGTCCGTTACTCTAGGCCTACAAGACTTCTTGTATCACATTAATCGCTGCACAAAACTAGTTCAACTTTCTTTCGCAACTACATAATTCTCGTAGATTTCTATTTCATCTAGTTTATGTTCAACATTTTGGGTTCAATGAACCCAGTCAATAATAATCTTTTTAGAAATATTGACAAAGTTATTTAAAATATTGTTTAAATAATTAGGTCTTGCATTACAATCTGTAAGTTGCAGTTGACTCTCTGTATTGGGGAGGCCTTTAGAAGTTAGAATGACTACAGGCTAAAATTAAATGTAGGCTAAATGAAAATTAATTAAATGACTACGTGCTAAAATTAAACGAAAAGTATATGGAAATACCTTTCTGATGCTTTAGTCCAGAAGCCCAGCACACGACATCCCAAGTGATTCTGTTGCATGTGATGCCCAATTTTCGATCGTTTATTAACGCTTCAACATGTTCCAGCAATGCTGCCACTAACAAATATCGATATTCCATAATGTTACTAAAATCTGGTACTATTATTACTGAAGGGGTATGTACTATGTAGCTGCAATGTGGCAGCCAATCAGAGATCGTCTTTTCTGAAACATCGCGGGCGATGTCTATTTTTAAATTACACTGACATCCGGGCACTCAGCAGGTCAGCATTTTCAACAGAGCAAACGTAAACAAACCCAAATGCATCGGTCTAGACGTTGTTTTTAGTCATTTACAAGATACATACACTTCAAGTTGTCTTTATTGAATTAACTCGTTTTCGTTTCGTTACGACAATCGTCCACAAAGAAACAGGACTAAAACTGATCTGACCTGCACAAGTATCGGATGTAAAATCAGAGCCACAAACATAATCTAGGTGAATGACCCAATTTTCGTCCGTTTCGTAGGCCTATCCCTTTGTAATAAAAGTCCCAGCTAAAATCATGTAAAATAGACTATGTCAAAATTAACTGTAAACTTTTATATTGTTGCATTTAGACAAAGTTAAACCTTAGCGAGAAACTTGAATCAAACCCACATTTGCATAGATAATTTATTTCCATTAATTTTCTTGGGAAAAGTTTGAGTCCTGTGTTCTACTACAAAACTATGTGTAAACTTATTCGTACTCAAACACCACAAACAGCTATTGCGATTGCGTTAGGCCTTTGCATACGTACTTCCACCTTTTACAAGATGCTGCACACGCTGAAAGCAATACATTGCAGCCAGTGGAGTCTGTCGGGCACTAGTTGCGGTGTTGGTGTGCAGCTTGTTCAAAAACGTAGTAGCCACAATGCAAGTGAACATTCGTTTAATTTCCGTATTTTCTGAATAGAAAACACAAAGAAACAATAGAGTATTTCGTACACATAATTATAAAATTAAAGTTATTTTTTTACTGTATTAGAAATTAGGCTAACCGTTAGTTAGTGCTGAGGCAGATGACCAGTAGTAGGTTTTAAGTGTAGGCGCCTGATGTTTTCGCGTTTATATGTTCAATTCTAGAAGTATTGTGATTGCTTTAACATTCATGTTTAAACAATGAACCGTTGCGTTACTTAAACACAGTGGCGGCTCTAGACTTTTGCAACAGGGGGGGCCACGGGGGGCGGGGAAGCAGATGGAGGGGCCAGTCTATTTTCGTCAAAAGTGAGAATGGTGACAATAGACCCGTATTGGAGCTACATGAATTGTTTAATCAACAGCCTCCAGTTAAGACACAAATGGAAACAGACTCACTTTGTTAAAAGTAAAACCTATAAACTACAAACAATGCATGCACTTTTAATTAAGTGCAAGTTTTATTAAGACTGTCATGCCTAGAGTCAAACTGTTCCACAAAGGCACCCATGATAATCGACTCTGCACGAACACATTCAACTAACGGCATTGATACACTGCTCTCTGAAACGAATATCAGACATATTTGCTTTGCAGATATGTCTAATATCAGAAAAGACTTGTGTTTTGGCGTTAAAGATTGTATACCAATCATAATAGTAAGCGAATGGTCAGAGAATTGTCGATTTAGTTCGGAATGATATAACAACTGGATGTAGACAAGTTGCCTAAATGCAGTCTGTGGGATCCACTTCAGAAAGATGCCCAGAGTTTTGTCTGCAGCAGAGCCCGAAAAGCGCCTGGGCATTTTATGAACACACCGTTTGAGTAGTAGTTTTAAGTTTGTTGAGGAAGGATTCAGATAGAGTCTCAGTGTGTAGGCGTAGGTCTAAAGGAAGGGCGTTCCAAACCACTGGGCCTACCACTGATAAGGCTCGATTTTTCGTAACCAACAGAACTCCATTTTCCGTAAAGCATTGGGATGACGTCCTTAATTGGATACCCGAAGTCAGACAGCATTGCTCTCGGAGGTAAATTGGACGAAGCCTTAGCTGGTGATATCGCCATACCAGGGCAGCTACCCTGTACTCAATATGCTTGTGGATAGGGAGTCAGTGATGGATACGAGGAAGTAGCTTATACGACAAGAAAATAATAAACACTCTAAGGAAGTAAATAGGTCGTGTCTGTGAAAACACCACGAATAAAATAACATCAGATTTCATCATGCAGCATGCTTAAGCAAGTAGGCTAAGTCATACCTTTGAAAATATCAAAATTAAATGATACCATATTTCATAATATTTTTGCATAAAATTTGGGGGGCCACTGGGGGGCCACAACCTCAGTTGGGGGGGCCGTGGCCCCCTCTGTAGAGCCGCCACTGCTTAAACAGCATATTAGGTCATTTAATCTACTGGTCTATGTTTCGTTACTAAGCCTGGTAGTTTGCTCAGAGCGCCGTTAGAAAGATCGCACCCAAACATTGTATGTCCAGGAGACCCTACAAACCGAATATCCGCTTGCGAAGTTTAATTCGAATGCTCAGGCGTCGTAATGAGTTCGCAGCACTATTAAACAAGGTAAAGTTACGGTAAGTACATAATTATATAGACTATAATTATAATAATAAGCACTATCATGAAGGCAACCTTTTTTTGTTACGCTCCTGTTTTAATGACCATTCGCTAGGGGGTGACAATAAATTTGACACAACGGACGCGAAACCGGCGTAACGATATCTATAACTTAGATATATGTATAATTTTCAAATTGTTTTTCAAACGACTTACATGTAGCACGGGCTCCGCTATATAATATATATATATATATATATATATATATATACATTAAAATTCTTTTTCAGCAGTCTTAGCACGGACAATTATCTCGAAGCTGGTTTTTGCCCTATTACGCCTACACCTTTTCTTAATTGATTTATTGCCCTTTTGTGAATAGTTTCATTGCAGGGGTAATACTAATGGCAGGGCCAGAGGTAATGGCAGGGGTAACGGCAGGGGAAAATATCCTATGGGGGGGACAATGGCAGGGTGATGGCAAGGGACATGGGACATGTCCTGCTCCCGAGCATAATATTTGGCTGGCAAAAGAAAATGTAGGTAATCTAGAAAGATTCAAAGTAAAATGCTTTCAAAAAGTTTAGGTTTAAAGTTATTTAAGACATTTCACACGTACGATCGTGAAACTAACATTTCACTTTGCACTTAAGGTCTATCTATTACTTGTAATAATGTACAATCTTAAAGCTTGATTTCATTTCCTGAATATTAGCTGAATACCTTCCAAATCGATTTGTACGTTTTCTTGATTGAAACTTTTAGTCCAGTAGATCAATTCATTGTCTGTTAGTTGTCTATGCATCGTTCTGTAGAAACCTTTTAAATTCCTGAAAACAATACATTTGCACGAATTCGATAAGTGGTTTTAACGTAACTAGACAATAGCCAGTTTCAATAGTTTTCAGGCGCACGTGATTTTCTATATCTTACATTTGTTGTAGGAAGAAACCAGGGACATTGACAGTGTTACCACTCAACATTTTTGGAAAAACTAAGATAACCCTAAAAAAGCATAGAAAAACCTAGACACGGTTTTTCAGAAGATGCGCGTAGAATTAGGTAAATTAGCAATGATCAGAGGTTTTTTTGAGCGTGCAGTTCTACAAAAACAGTCCAGTTCTAGCAGACACTTTTTGAAAAAGCCAAAAAAGGTCATCACATCCCAAAAAAGTCATCGCATCCCAATAAGAATTGCTAAAAAGTACCTTTTTAGGAATTGCTGAAAAAGTACCTTTTTTAACAAGTAACGCTGCCATGGAAAAACATAGATTTTTGACAAAAAAACATAGAAACATAGACGAGGCCAAAAAAACATAGATCTTGGAGGAAAAACATAGGAGTGGTAACACTGGACATTGATTTGCATTGAGCTGGGCTACAAGCCATTTTCAGAAGTTATATTCTTCGGTGCATAAAGGCCGGCTGAAAGTCACTGTATAATTAGCGTCACAGGGTCGTCCATTAATTATGTCAACAAATTTTAAATAGTTTTTGACCCCTCCCCTTTGACAACAACTGTCAAACATTCAGGAACCCCCAAATAAAATTGTCAAAAATCCCCGCTGCCCACTTCCCCAAAAAACAATAATGGCTCAGTGCATCTAGAGTCTCTGTCAGATTTTTTACATTCAAAAATACAATCTCGAATTTCAAAAAATATGTTTATTTTAATACATGCTTTTTAGTAGCATCAAACATTTAGCACTTCGTACATTTTTAATATTAATACTTTTAATAAATTATAAACTTTATTTTAGTTTAACGCACATCACTTTTACCATACAGCGGATTTCACCACCGAAGGTTAATAGCGGTTTTATATTAAACTATGAGTTAACTATAATTTCTTTTACTGCGTGATAATAAACGTATTTTAAGACAATGCCTTGGTTTATCTTGTAATTAAACTGTTGGATAAATCTGGAAGCGTGAGTTCACTTTGCTGCGCAGAAACAGTTTTGACAATAAACCACTTTTTAAAACTGAGAATGATTCTGACTCTGGTTTTAGCAAGAGATACTAATTGGTTGACCAGTGAAATTCACCGTTGGTAAGCTATACCATAATTAGCGTATGAGGTGTCGGTCCCATGGAGCATTGTTAATATCTGATTCAGTGCGAACTCGAATGCGTTTACCATTTATTATCATTTAATGTTTAAGCTACAACTCTGAAGGGTTTGTTTTGATTCGTTGCAAAAAAATTGTTGACGTCAATTTGTGTTGAACACCTCCTACTAGGGTGTGTCTAAAATTTGAAGTTTCAAAATTAATCTCGATCAGGTTTTTTTTGTCATTTGCCAAATTAGATTAAAATCGGAATAGATTTAGAACTTGCGCAAAGCCCCGGAAGAATTATCACTTTAAAACAATGCGATACATTGTAACTTTTAAAGCGCCAAACAAAATTTAATTTCAACAATTAAACATAAAATATAGGTAGGCTTACAAGCAAAAGAAAAACCGTCAGGTATTTGTAATTTATTTATTACCTTTAGTGCTTTTGGAAATTTGTTTCGATGGTAGGCCTACTCGACCATTTGCAGAACAGAACAAATTATTTCTTTTCTTCATTTCAGGACTTCAATGAAGGACTTTCTACGTAAATTCGTTCGTCACTCTTAGGGCCGATATGATGTCTTTTACCTCACTGTATGATTGTTCGGACACCCATAGTTGCGGGTGTTGATCAAGAAAAGAGTAATCCAGTCAGAGGATCTGGAATATTTTGGTGGTAGAAGTTGTGAAGAAATCCGGTTGCGCTTTCGTAGGTGGATTATGTATATGGGAGGAAGCCTCTTTGGACGTTCTTCGGATCCCTGATTGTTGGGCATGTTGTAGACCATGCAGTGTGCTTCGGTCGACGGTGACAGAATTGTCAAAAAGGCTGAGGCCAACCAGGGTCCCAGACAAATACCAAAGGTGTCGGGAAAATGCTGTTAGGGCGACCTCTGAGACGTCCTTTTCAACTGCTGGCCCCAGCTGCTGGAACAGTCTGCCTCCCACGATCCGTTCAGCCGACTCAGTTCAAGTCTTATCTTTTTCCCAAGGCGTATCTCTGACTGACTGCGTGCAGTTGTTTGTCAAGGCGCCCTTGTAACGGCATGTGCTGTGTTACGACGCCATAGAAATTGTCGGCATTATTATTATTATTATTATCTGGGTAATTATGAATTGCCTTCACGAATTGAAGATCGTTCGTTGAGGCTTCATTGGGTGACGTTCAGGTGAACCCCAACGACACAACGGCAAGTGACGCGGGTTGCAATGTCGGCGTATGTATCAAGATAGAAACGGGATTAGGAAAGGACCTCTTGAATCCTTTCCTAATTAGTTTTCAGGTTGCAACCCGTGTTACTCGCTGTTGTGTCGAAACACATTGACAACGATTCTGTCTTCCAATCTCAAATTTCTTATCTCGGTCAAGCACGTATCTATACCATGACGGGAGCTGTCCCGAATTGGAGTTTGGGGATGGCCTATAGCAGATACCATAATTGAAAGGCGATCAAAACACCATCCCAGTAACATTTGGTATGATCTTGCCATCCCAGTGGATAGTAAGAGGAACCTTCGGATCGAATGATTCACGACTCTCTGATGCCATGCTGCACGATTATATTTTCTTGCTCGATGGATCGCTGAAGGACTGATGAACAGCTCACCAGCTGGTAGCATATAGATTGGATGCAGCAAGAGCAGATAGCATGTGAGAGGCTTTCATGTTGCTGGTTTTGGTGCGATCTAAAGGTGCTGCGATATCGCGGGTAACTACAGAGATTGTTTCCCTTCGTCGCTTTCGTGGCCGGCAGATGTTGAAGGTTCTGGCTCATCTTCCTCAGATGACGTTTCCAAAAGATAAACCTCCGTAGTCCGTACCTACAGCTGTGATTCCTCACTCGCTGCAACTGCTGCTGAACGTGAAAGTGATCTCTCTTCTTGCTATGCAAGTTTGACATGAATGCCTGCCATGGAACCACGTCATCCTTTCTCACACTGTGCTTCCAACCACTGCCGATCTTCTTCTATCTTGATTGTAGTCGTTGCATCCTTTTGTGCAATATCAAAGAGATACTGCAGGGAGTCCTTGATTTCTCTCTTCGGTTTTAGACTTCCTTGAAATACAAGTTTTAGAGGTTTTACCAGTTCTTATGAAGACATCGTAGCTGATCCCAAGGAAGATTCTTAACCCTAGCTGGAGTCCGTAGTATTCTCAAATTAGAAAGTACCATATCTTTCGCGCTGCCATCCAGACTGTGATTTCTTTGTGTATTATAAATGCGTATATTCCACCGGGTCCTAATTAAATTTCTGTCGCCTTGCGCAAGCCCTAAATGCTCAGCTATCAAGATATAATTTTCGGATATGGAGTTTATGCATGAATAGGCATGATAATTCGGCCTGGCCGGTAGAAAAATCTGTGAGTTGAAAATATCACATGTACCTTAAAAGCACCCTAACCTACACTGTCAAGAATTGTCAAACTTTTCCAACCACCTCCGCCAATTTTGTAGACATAAATTAATGGATGACCCCATATTGAAAATAATAAAATGATTATTAAACAAAATCTTAGTCTCCAGAACGATTAACAAAAATCTGTAACTCACGAGGATCCGAGGTCCAGGTTTTCAGCCAACCTAAGGCCAACCATAGAAGGCAACAGCAGGTACTCCAACCTAAGTTCTCTGCGAAAGAATTCGTCCAACGTCCTATGCATTCGGATCCAAGTGTGCGACTCGGTTAAAAGCACCGACCGAGAGCTATCACATAAAGCATAAAAAGGCATGCGTTAATATGATAAATAATTTGTACATCACAACCATAGGAAAATTAAATAACTAATTAGACAGTCTGACCAAAAATCAAGGGGCATAGCTAGGCATTGGCCGCCCGGGTCGAGTGATGGTAATATCCCTTCCCCGATAATTTTTTTTAAATTTTCAACGAAGAGCGGCAATTTTGACAAACGTCCAGTGTTGAATGTCTGTTGAACGTGTTTGTTGAAGACATAACACAATGGCACCTGTCAGACTCAAAAAGCTTCTCTAGCCTTGATAGTTGCAAAGTCTTTGACAAATTTCACCAAATTGAATGGAAGCGTATTCTTCATTTTCATTGGAAAGGACTGCAAGGTTTGTTGTCGACAGTGTCTGAGGAGCTGAGGCCAAAGTCTTACATGCCTCTAATCCCATCGATGAAATGTAATTAATTGATTAATTGTTTTTGCAGTTCGACGCGCAGTTCAAGATTCTGATGATCCGTTTTGATTAATAGCCTACTTTAATCCCTTTCATTTCACGAAATTGTGGTAATTCTGGGCTTAACTCCATCTAATCATCGTCTTCACCGCTAGTTCCTGACCAATGGAACTGCTATGGCATGCTGGATTAATTTTCTGTGTCATCTAAAACTGTCAAAGATTTACAGTGTATCGCCACTCATACAAACTGCTCGAAACTCAATTAAACTTGTTGTATCTGTAGCATTTCTCTCACAATTTCCGAAACTGAGTCACGCTTAGTTTCTGTCGTTTCACTTTTCATAAAGACAAGCGATATACGCTCAAAGTGATGGATAGTAAATACTAACACTAACTCTCACAAATATTCTCCACCTGCGTGGCTAATTGCCATTGCCTCGGTGCACTTCCCATAATGGCGGCGATCGCTTTAGGAAATGGCCAGAAAACAATTGCCTATAGGGCACCATGCACTCTAGACCCTGACACTTTGAGTCTGAAACCTCTCATGTGTTATTCTGAGAGAGAGGGGAGAGGAATTGGTAGGGGCCATGCAGACGATGCAAGCATACGGAAACGAAATGGAAGGAACACTACGAACAACCAGGGCTTAAAGTGTGCATGGACGGTCATGGACGGCGTCCAGGCACTTATTTTCAAGGCTGGACGCCGTCCTGCCACTTGTTAGGCCAGCACAGCCTGGACGCCGTCCATGCAGCGTCCATGCAACAGACTAATTCCTCTACGACGTGTATAACAGAATAGCCTTTGTGAAACAAAACCAAAGAAATGACACACCTATAATGTATTCTGCTTATGTCTCTCTGTCTCTCTCTGGTCTATCTGTCCTATCCCTTAAACCTCTTTCTCTGTCTGAGTCTATCTCTCTCTGGTCTCTCATGTATCTCTTAAACCTTACTTTCTGTCTCTGTCTGTCTGTCTGTCTTTTTTCTCTGTGGTGTCTCTCCTGTCTCTGAAACCCCCACACACTCATTAATTATAATTTTAAGCTATATTTAGGTATGGTAAACGCCCGTATAATGTTCCCTTCCAGTCATGCGCTCGCAACTTTGCGGTATAGGTCTGGGTGGGCTGAAGGCATCTATGGAATGAAATTAATCAAATCATTGAATGTGTTTTTAATTTTGTTGTTTAATATCCGATTGCAGTCGTTGCCCGATTGCAGTCGTTGCCCGGGCAAGAAAATACCAAGTTACGCCACTCCATATAATGGCAATGTAGAGTTGTAGACGTATAATTTGACCCACTGTACTTTGTTGAGGTTGGCTCACACAACTTTAAAATACTTCCAGGCCGCTGGTACTACCCTAGACTGCATAGCACGTATAAAATCTAACTGAAGTTGTAATTCAAGGTGCGAAACGTGTAGACAGTGTTGTTCTAAGCTTAGTTACTACAGTTAGTCTGCTAGTGAATGATGTCTGGCGGATCATCGACGAAAAAATTGAAAAGATCAGTTGCCCCACCTGGGGCAGACTTGTTTTCGTTCTGGAAGAGATCATGTACTGAAAAAGGTAAATAGATTGATGTAAAATTTAAGAAGTTATGAATATTTATAAAGATGTTATTTTTGCCAATTAAAAAATCACGTAGGACGCTCTAACGCCGTCCGTTCGGTAGAATATAAAAGAAATGTATGTAGGCTAGCAGTAAAATTGGTAAGTTATTAGATGGCCATGACTGGCCGCTAATAAGTTTCTAACTCAAGTGCAGTAAATATGGACACCTGAGAACAAGTTTTTGGAGGGGTGGTTAGTTAGGCCATAAAATTAGAAATATTAGTTACTAATTTAATAATGCTGGTTAAGGCTAAGTAAGCTAACCTAGGCATCTTCGAGCCATAAATACTATCACAAACTTGAAGATACATGTACATTAGTGTGGCCCAAACTTACACGGGGAAAATTTTGTTGTTGAAACATGCTGCTCCACAAGGCTGCCCTTGTTCCACTTGACAAGAAGACTATGTGGTGAAAAAATTGAAGAGATCTGAGCATGTTTAGAGGTCGCGCCACTTTGACACATTTTGTAGAAATCGCAAAAACCGCATGCTTGGGTTTTGGAACTTGGGTCCATTGTCGATTTACTCTTTTTATCACAACAAATTAACGAGGAGTCCAATTTAGATGAACTTTTGACTGTTTATTTATCTAGATGAGAGCTATATCTTAATTAAAATATAAATACGAAATTCAGGGTCATTCAAGGTCATTTCAAGGTCATAAGAAACCAAATCTAACAAAAATCGAAGAAAAATGATCAGATCTCAGCCAATAATGGTTGAAATTGGTTAATTCTGTCACGTATTTCTCGTCATGATAAGGGCTACCTGTGATAAGAAACAAGGATACCAACTGCAAGACGATCAAAAGTTATTTTAATTACAAAAAGGTCAATTTTATAGAAAAATCGTGGTCTGAAGTTGACCTTTTTGTCCTTAAAATAACTTTTGATCGTCTTACATTTGGTATCCTTGTTTCGTATCACAGGTAGCCCTCTTCAAGACGAAGAATGCAAGAAAGAATTAACCAATTTTAACAATTAACCCATTAGTGCCCAAAGTTGTAAAACTGAACAGATTAAGTTATAGTTTAAGTAATCTCAACAACTTAGTGCAGTAACATTGCTGACAACTTATTTATCGGTACCTACTTCAGTAAGAGTACTTTGCATACTGTCCGTTATAACGGACGTCGGGCACTAGCCCAGTGATAACCATAACGTAGTTTACTGTTACAGAATCAGGGCTGCTAGCTCTTTCGTACAATATTTCCGGAATGTTTTGATAGTTTGTCAATTTATATACTATAATATAATTATATGAGGTTGATTGTAATCATAAGCTTCACATTTCTAAAGTGCTAATCTATAGCTAAGTGCTAGGCACCTGCTATTCACGAACGTATTATGCAGTGTGATAGTACTTGTGACAAAGGCCAGCGACACATTTCTCAAGCCTTGCAAGGACGGTTTGTGTCTCGTGATTGTTACCATCATACCATACATTAGACAGTACTGCATATGCATGTGTACCTTGAATAGATGGCACACCATGGCACTTGAGGAGACTTACAGGCTGTGCCGGCGCCAGGATTTCAGGTTTGGGGGCTAAAGATCCAAAAACCTTCGTTTTTGTCCCCTCCTCCCTGTAATTTGCAGTGATTTCCCACTTTTTTTGGGGGGGCTGAGCCGCAGTTAGGGGGGCTTAGCCCCCCTGGCGCCGCCCCTGCTTACAGCCAGCTGTCGACTGAAGTCAAACAAACTTTCGCCGCCTCCCTAAACTTTGCGAGAGATATGCCATGTATTGACCACTGTTACGTCAAGCAGGTAGACAAAGATTGACCATCACCCATTGCCTGATCCGTAGTCTGTAAAAAGCAACCGGCTGATCTTGCTTATCAACACCACCCAGACCTTGATTGAAGAGGTGGAACAAGTGAGTTTGAGAAACACAACAGACTTTCTTCTGGCTCTACACACGACTTTTGTCTACCATCCCAAACTTTGATGCAGTGGAAACGACACTGTTGTCATGCCAGCAAACGATCTAAAGGCATATCATCTTCTTGGTTCTTTCTTACTGGCTGCCGTCTATTTCAGAGTAAATTGCCTCGTTCAGCTCCCCTGATTGTACCTTCTGCTTCGTACCCAAATGCATGGAAGAAGTAGTGCAAGAGTCTGAAAACACATTGCCAAAATGAATGCTGAATGACTGTCACCTTGTTTCTCAGTTTCTTCATGTCAGCATGCAGGCCCAACATTGTCCATGCATGTGTGACTGGCATTTGGATTTGTTGGCATGATCTGTCTGCAGACTTCACATGAAGTTGATAACAATTTGCACCTCAAATGGCATAGACTGCTAGAAAGGTGTTCTTTCCTTGGGCTGTTTTGTTTTCCTATGAAGCTCATTGTCCAGGGACTACAAAATAGTGAGTAGCTAGTCTAAAATTAATAGATTTCAAGCTAACGGTTACTTAATATTGCAAGTAATACAATAACAAGAGCAACTGCTGGGACACTGAGGCTTGGTGGGAACAATAATGTCTCAGGGCTAGTGCCCGACGTCCGTTATAACGGACGCCAACGTCTCAGGGCTAGTGCCCGACGTCCGTTATAACGGACGCCAACATTTCAGTGGAAATTTCCATGGTAAAACAAGCAGTGATTGTCATAATATTCTGTCAACATATGGACCCATATGTGTACTAGAAACAACAATAACAGTTTCCTAAAATTATTTCTGGTTCATTACCAAATAAAAATATACTAACTAGCTGTAACGATGTTTTTAGACATTTTGTAGTAGACGTTGGAACCAAAACTGTATATTTTTCTAACTGACATAATCCGGCAATCACAATAGTGGAATGTATAGTCATATGGTCCATTATTAAAAAGAAATAGAGAAGAGCCTTGTATACAGTTGCCTGGTTTTTTGCTAACGTGTTTTCTAAGCGTCCGTTATAACGGACGTCGGGCACTAATGGGTTAATGGCTGAGATCTGGTCATTTTTCAAACTGATACATGTCTTTTGACGTTTCAAACTATATAATGTAAAAGTGTGCAAAAGGCGCGACCTCTAAATATAGTTCAATCTGTCCAAATGTTTGCATACAGGGTTATATTTTCATGTGTGAAGGGCAGCCTTGTGGAGCTAAACATTTCCAACTTTTGTTATTTTGGGCCACCGTAATGTACATGTAGGCCACTATATTATGTGAATTGACTATCGAACTATTATGTTTAACTAAATCATTAACCTAATGAAGACTGGCTGATTATCATCTATGAACTTAAAATGTTTGGTGGAGATTTGCCACTGTAGGGGAACATAAACGCCTTAACGGTATTCTGAGAAAATTGACCCGTTCAGGCTTCCTCCCTGCCGATTTTCCTAGTTTTGACAAACACTGTTCTAGAGCTTATTCTACTCTTTTCCGTTCAATTCTCTTAAACCCTTGTCACGTCCAGTTTATTCATATAATAAAGTCAAATTTTTCACAGATCTAGATGTTTTAGGTACTTTTATATCGAAATCATTGGTGAAAAATTTGAGGTAAATAGCCCAAAATGTACTCCATTTGACATCATATGCTCAAAATTGTCGGCTTCTGGGGCTCCGCCCCAGACCCCGATGGGGAGCTTACGACGCTCCCCCATACCCCCTAGTCGTTAGGGGCTTCTTGCCTTCGGCAATCGCAGCTTCGCGCCTTCGGCGCTCGCAATTCCACCCCCCCACCACTCAGACATTCTAGTACGTCCCCCCCAACTTCTGCACCGTGGTTGCGCCCCCGGTAAGCAGGCGTCCAGGCACTTCTTTTTACACTTTAAGCACTGCGAACAACTACTAAATGTCGACACACATAATGACCGTATGGTCCTCACAGATTTGAACATAAAAAACACAGAAGAACAGATGCCAAAATTTCTGCATCGAGAAGTAAGAGACGCTATCAATAAAAAGATAAAGCACCACGGATGGATGGAATCACTACGGAACTACTTCAAGGAGGAAGAGAAACAAATGTTAAAGCAATGCATTGCATACCCTTGTCACAAAGATTCAACAAGAGGAACAAATACCAGAAGACTGGGCAAAATCGATAATCGTCCCAATATACAAAAGAAAAGGAGATCCACAAGACTGCAAAAATTACAGAGGCATTAGCCTAACCTACAGAGCATTCCAGGAAAAGTTTTCACCAAAATGACACAAAACAGAATGAAGTATTATGCTGAACGAGTACTTGGAAAAGAGCAAGCCGAGTTCAGACCAGGAATTGATCAACCCTTCACAATGAGGCAGATACTCGAAAAAAGCATAGAGCACAACCGTAAAGTCTTCATCAACTTCATAGACTTCAAACAAGCATTTGACAGTATAATTATGGCATGATGGAATGTGGGCCCCATCAGCTTGGAACTATCTTCCCCAGTCTCTTCGCCTTGAGTTACTAGCCCTCTCTCCTTCCCAGTTCCGTAGACGTCTTAAGACTTTCTTGTTTCCTGACGCAGTTCGAGAGCGCTGCTGATTTTTGAGTGGCGCTATATAAATGTTCGATTACAATTACAATTACATGATGCCATACACTCTGGCTGCAAACGAAATTGAAACCTTGTCAAACTAAGAATCAGTTTTCATTGTAACACGTTGCGTCTGGGACTACTTGGTTATTCAGAATAAACGAATGTTGATTGATTGATTGGTTGATTGATAATTATACGCTACCACACTGATAGAACTATTATGTATTTTGTTAAGCTATTTTAACCAAATTTTAATCTATGTATTTAAAAACTCAGTCCAGTCCGATTTCCTGCATATTGCTGGAAATTACAAGAAAAAATAAATATATTAAATAGGGCTGCGGATTTTAACGATTAATTAATCGCTTAATCGTTAAAAATTTTAATCGATTAATTTCAACTTGTTCGATTAATTTTCTGACTTACTTTCTTATGTCAACCGACCTTTTACCGGAATAAACAATATGGTGAACAGTAATAACGCAAACATTTTAGTGGAAATTTAAGCATTCATTTTGCATTTTGAGTAAATGCTGATGGAAAAGTCGAAGATGGAGAAATTATTGAAAATTTTTGTAGATAGAAGGTATTTACTACTGACTAGTGACTACTTTTCTCAGTTTGACAATTTGAACTTTAGCATGTCGAACGATTGAAGGATGTTTGCAGTGTATACAGTCTAAACAGTTTTTCGCGTTTTATAATTATAACATGGACCAAATTAATCGACTTTAATCCATTAATGTCGATTAAATTTTGGAGATTAATCGATTAAAATTATTTTAATTAGTACCAGTCCTAATATTAAATAATTTATATAATCTTATAAATTCTAACTTCTTCAGACGTGGTTGCGTGGTGACAAGCAGATTCAGCAGTCCAACATGGTCCATCAGGTTACTGGTGAAGATGAAGTCAAACGTCATATCCGATGGCAGCAACCAATGACACAGATGAAAAAGATCGGTCGCCCAGAACGTATATGTTATCTAAAAAATTAACAAACACACTCGCTTGCAAACAACAGTACTGTAGTTAGTGAATCATTCCAGTTTTATTATACTCCAGAAGAAGATAATAGATCATTACCGGGTATTAGAATTAGTCTCAGTATAAACAATTTCAGTTGTCACTTAATGCATCTCACTCACTTTCGTCACTTTCCAAGATTCGAGATAAAAAGAAATCGTTTCTCTCATTTTCTCGAAGCAGGCTTCATGAACTGTAGAATACTTTTCTATAAACTCCCTAAAAATCAACAAATGGAAAAAGCAACGGTTACCAAGAAGTAGCTCAGATTAAATCAAAATTGATTTTAAAAATAAAGTAGAGCTTCAATGTCCCATAGCGAAGCGCAGAGTAGGCGTCCTTCTTCTGTCTCCAGCCCTTGATCTGGCATCCTCCAACCCAGTGTGCACTGGCCACTGGGTTGGAGTCAGCTCCATAGGCTCAAACCACAGATGTTAACTCACAGACCAAAGCGCGCTACCTAAAGACCGTCGTGTGATACATAGACTATGCAATCGACTGATTATTTCATCTTGGCCCACACACGACAACAGAAATACTTTTTCGAAGAACCTTGGCTGCAGGAACAGAAATCCCATTCGAAGTAAAACGCACTAAAAAGGCGAAGGCAAGTTTTTTTTATAGATTGAACTACTAATGCGAACCAAAACCATAGCCTAAATTTGGTCTAACAGTTTATGTAATTTCACACACAGTTGACATGGAGTAAGAATTGAGGCCAGGACAGAAATTTGGCTCGAGATTTCTGCTCCACCTGTGACACTAGCAAACTCAGTTATAATGAGAACACTTACGTGCACTTTCGGTGGGAAGATGAGACGGCGAGGGAGAGGTCTGGCTACCCGTCCTCATAAGCTGAGGCTAGGAAAATGAAGTCGCTAGCACTTCACACTGCCTCAGGGCCAGCTTGAGATGCTGCTGTTAATTTCTGTGTCCATTACAGAGTTGTGCAGTAGCTGGGTGATGGAAGTCAAACCAGACGTCGGGGGGTTCAAATCCCGGTCAGGGCGGCAAGACATAATTTATAGAGATTTTGGTTTCACTTACGCCTTCCAGCGAACTCAGTGTGCATTACCATCAGTAGGAAGATCAGGCGGTGTATATATAGACTAAGAAAGATGTAGTCGCTATAACACATATAGCGTACAAGGCTGCCTCTCGGGTTTAGTTTAATACTTTAACGACAAGCTGCATTGGTTTCCCAGTCACTTTAAGTACATGCTTGTCGTTAAAAAGTCATTGACTGTTCCTAAATAGCGTAGCCAGGAAACGATTTCGCAGGGGGGTCCATTGGACATGGTTGGAAAAGTTAGGTTTTTTGTATTTCGCATATAAAAGCATATAACAAATTTTGGGGCGGATTGAACCCGTAAACCCCCAGAATACGCCCATGGCTGCTCTTCTTTTTCTTCATTTTTCATTTTATTTTTGATCATCATCTTTCTTCTTCTTCTTTCCTCCTCCTCATCCTCCTTCTTCTTCCTTCTTCTTCCTCTTCATCGTCGCATTATTCTTTTCCTTTTCTTTTTTCTACTTTCTCATCTCCTTTTCTTCTCCTTCTAATCCTCCTCCATCTTCATCTCCTCCTCCTTCTTCTTCTCCTTCTTCTTCTTCTTTGTCTTCTTCTCCTTCTTCGCATTCTTCTTCTTCGCATTCTTCTTCTTCGCATTCTTCACATACTTCTGTTTCGACTTTTTCGTCCTCGTCGTTGTCGTAGGGATCCACTGACTAAGTGGAAGTGAGAAGTTTCCCAAAGCCTTTTTGCAAACGGATCCTGTTACTTCGCCAGATTTTTAAAGTTAGAATAAGTCTCACTAAAATTCTATCTTACATGGTAGCCTACGGGCTGTACTTGTAGTGGTCTCTACAAATACATGAATCTCGTATGGAATTGCTCAATTGGTTACGCTTAAACGATAAGGTTTTGCTTCCATGCAGCCTTGTATGTTACGAGGACAAATGGCAAAGACATTTTTTTATTAGTTCATAATAAGTCCTCAGACAGGAGGCTCTTTCAGTGAAATCTAATAAACTTGATCCACGAAACCTTTTTAGATCTAATCAAGTAATCATATGCATATCTGAAACCCTACACCTTAAGCTAAGTTTTTTGTATAATCTCGTTTGATCAGCAACGTAAGCATGTATAAAATTAATAATGCTTATTTATTTGGTTTGTATAATAATCTGTCATAAAAGATCAACGTAATAAAAAGATGTGCAATGAAGACTTACTTTTGCAATGGTAAGTAACTGGCAGCTGCATGTGCTCCCTCTTCAACAAGCCATTCATCACAGCCAGGTCGCATCAAAGTTGGATTGACAAAGTCTTTCTGACCTTTATGATCTTCAGAAAAATTCACGAATCCATCTCTGGCAGCTGTTAACATTTCCTTCCCAACAGTTTCCACATCTGACTCCTTGATTCCTCGATCAGTGAAGACCTGCATTGATGCGTATTTTGCAATATTACAATCGTCAAACGACATAGTGTAACCAATATTCTTGAATGACTGGAGTCGGCTTTGCTTGACCGAAGATTGGTTGAGTTTCCTGTTGAGCCAGCAATTCCATGTCTTTAAGACATACTTAAGAGACTGTTTGTCGCCGAATTTGAAGATTTGTTCACTGTCTCGACTTGAATTGCTGTATTTGTCAATGAGGTCTTCCAAAACAGCCTTGAGTCTTGTAAAATCGTTCTCAATGATAAAGGCGTTGTACCAAACACTCCAGAGAAACTCTACATCAGATTTACTTTCCGGATCCAATTTGTTCATGATTTCCAGGAGGATTACATCTCTGGCTATAACGTCCTGGTCATCATCGTTCAGATGGAAACGTATTTCCTTAACTTCTCCAGCTGAAGACGGAGGTCTCTGACTCAGTCCAGCAACTGTTGCCATGACGTTTCTTACATCGCCAAGGCCCAACACCAAGATGTCCATCTCACTGTTGACCTTGAAGTCTCTGAGAAAGTCGTGCATCTGTGAATTCCCACATGCGTAGTAAGTTCTGTGTTTGGATACAATGCACGGAACCCAACACTTCGACAATAATTCAAATAAGGCTCTGCCTTCAGCCATGATTGAAATCGGACCTCCTGCGACACAAACCAATTTTGGTTGGTCCTGCACAATGGCGTATAGTGACAGCGAACTTTAAACTCGATCTTCACCAGTTCCTAGTTCCAGTATCGTTTCTAGACTCGACAATAATTAAGCATGAACTGTTTTGATTTTATCACTTTGAGTCGATACAATAGAAGTAGACCTGAAATGAACAGTTTAAACAAGAGACGTCTATAGCGAGATAGATTATATAAGTCATTGAAACTCACGAGATTAGCAAAATTTCTTTGCTGCCTTGAAGTGCGCCATTACTAAGTACATGATCACGCATAAGCATGCAGTGACCAGCCTAATCTTAATTCGCAAACATGTAGCCCTATTCAACGTCCTATATGAAAACGTTTCACCAGTGAACGCCAACAAGTAAACCTATAAAAACTTGCGTCCATCGAGAAAAACATAGTAAGTTAGGCTACACAAGGTTATCATGATGTTCTAAAAAAAGAAAACTGGGTTTTTACCATGTAGCCGCTTTTGGAAATTGCAGTACCCATAGGTCTACATATTCGCTAAAAAAGCAATGTCGCGTAACATCGGTAGCAGGATCTATATGCCAAGAGCTAGCACTACTATACAGTACCGTAGCAGGCGTCATCTGAACAAGCCTAACAAGAGATGAGGCTGTGTGTGTGAAACAAGCTCAACAGCTGTGCAGCAGGCTGTTGGCTCATAGCAATGCATTATATTAAGATAATGTAATGTAATTTGATATTTATATTGCACAGTCCGTGGTCACATTGTTCGTCGAGAGGTGGCGGATCTCCAAAATTTTGCAATTCTAAAACTTAAGCCTGGGCCCTATAATTATGACGATACTCGCTATTCGGAAACATACAAAACTTGTGAAACAAGAATCATATAGTCCATTACCGGTACTGTGCAAAAGCACATTTAGGTGACGAATCTTCTCTTAGGTGGCGGATCGCATAGTTTAGGTGCCGGATCTCAAACCTAAGGTGCTGGATCTGAGATCCAGCGAGATCCGGCTGAATTTAACTACCGCATGTAACTAAAATGATTTAGAGACATCAGCCAACTGAACCCCAGAATGCACTCACACCCCACTTCTTCTCTTAACTTTCTTGACTGCCAGTTAAATAGCAGCAAAGTTGGAAAACAGTTACGAAAGTATGACTGGCTAAGCTATTAATCACATTATGAAGCATATTTGCTTTATATAGCAATGAACACACTGCATGTCACATTGTCACTAAAACGTCAGAAGAACATTATTATAAGACAATGAACACCAAGTTAATAACTTGCTTTGATCACGCAACCGGCCATGCATCGTTTGACTGACGTTGAAAACGTAAAGATTCTTACGTTTTACATTACGATAATGTTACATTGCAGTAGGCTATATTACATGGCACCTTTCATCTGTGCATTAAGGACTGGATCAAGGTCTTTACAACGACAGTCTCCGTGTTGGATTCAACTATTACAAAGGAAGTCCCAGAGGCGGCCTTTGACAGTCTTTGACAATTTTGTGCTATAGGCGAGGACAAAAATGCGCCCCTTACACATAAATGACAACTTTTGATGGAAGTGGCCAACATATATTTTTTCGGAATTTGCTGCCCCTTGAAAAATGCCGCTCTAGGCACCCGCCTATATCGCCTATACCTAAAGCCGGCTCTGGGAAGTCCTCTAACCCAGTAGTTGCCGGTTCCGGTAAGCTAGCACTCTATAGACCTCCGTACGAAATCGCACAGCATTCACCTCAGTTTGAAATAATAAACGAAGATTAATATTATTAGTCACTTTAAAATTACGTAAACTTATATTGCGCAATTGTTTGCAAACATCGGGGTGCGTAAGTTTTCTGGCGTCGTGAGTTTCGGTTAGGGTAAGGTTAGGCGTCCTGTTGGTCGGTTAGGGTCAAGATTAGACGTCGTCAAAGTCGTTTAGGGTGAGGGTTAGGGTTAGTGTCGTCATTAGAAAACAGGGTAGGTACCTTCCTCGCAGCATGCCAAAGGACACCGTATAACGCCAGTAAACTGACGCGGGTTTTGAACAAATAATTTAATGATACCTTCCTCAGTGTAGCAACAAAACTTTGGTATCAATAAAAAGCTTGTTTTTGAAGCCTTCAGTGATGTAGGTTTGTTTAACTGTAACAGGTGATACATATGCCCATTTGCCAACATTTTGTCATTTGAAAGTGACCACTATCACGGAGTTGAGGGGTTTTGTCAACAGTGTCGGCCGAAGCCAAACTAGGTCACGCCATTTATAACTCGTCATTCTATTAATTTGGCTCCTCAAAGCATTGGACCGTAGCACCACATAATTTATATTGTATTATAGTATAATATACTTATGTGCGTAGCACTGTAGGGACAGCAGGGTCTACGAGTAAGCTACCCGGTCTTGTTAAGTAAGCATTATTTACATAATTTATTAGGTTCTATCTGTCTAAACACGAAATAACAAATACGTCATCAGTGTAGCCGTTACAATCTGATCAACGGCACCGACATCTTCAGCTAGTTCAGTAACTCACCACAGCGGCACCACAACATTCCATGTGTGGTCAAATCCAAACTCGTCGTCTGGAAATCTCACATACCCTTTGTAAATGCGCTGTATAGGCCTATTTCTGATCGATCGACGGACTACGCCAAGCGAGGCAAGACACCGCCGCACAACCTCCTCAGAATCACGTACACCGATCGACGCATGGCCGCCGGCCGCCCTCGAGACAGACACCCGGTTTGTCACGGACGGCAACGCGGTTTGTCACGGACGGTAACCCCGTTCTACCGCGTACTTACCATGTAGGGTGAACACCCGAAAGATTGGCCCAACAACCCAAAAAATCCTAGGTCGTCGATTAGTTGAGGAAGTCGAAGCAAACGCCTATTCAAAACGATTAGCTGCTCAGCCTTCCTTCTGCTCCCTCCCGCCGTAAGCGTCCCAGGCCACAGCCAGCAGCAGAGGAAAGGAGTCAAAGGACCGCCCTCTGCGTATTTGCTCAACAGGTAGCAACATTAGGGTGTCCCAGAAATATTTTTTGTCGAATATTTTTATGCAGTCCCTCTAAAAAGTTTCTTTATGGTCCCATAATAACACCTGGAAAATTTTAGGAAATTTAAAAAATATTTAGGGGTCGCGCAAGACACTCACATTTTCCCCATGTTGGCATAATTTGCGCCGGACGTGTCCAATTTATTAATGCTTTTAGACACCGACCTTTCATCCATGATAACATGTTTAATACCATTGGAAAGCTCTTAAATAGTGGAATCTACAAGCATCTGACTTTATTGCTTACATAGGTATGGTTTTACGATCAAATAATGAAAAATTGTACAGAAACTCAAGATTTTTGGACTTTCTCAATATCAGTTATTGTCATTAATCTTTAGGAGGAATCATTATTACAAATCCTCGATGATGCAACTAGCCATGGTCTCATCTGTTCCATGCCTTCATCTGCTTATTCTTAATTACTGTTTATACCTTCAGCTGCATATTGTTCAGTTCTACATTTTACAATAATCTATATATCTACAAGATTGTCACGATTGCACTTAGAAAGTCATGCCTTTGTTTTTCAACAACTTGCAAAAGAAACTGTTTCTGTTCTTCGTTCTTGTTGAATTGAAATTCTGTATAAGAGCAACTCCAAGTTCAGCATTGTCATTCACACAGGCCAAGTTATTAACAACCTGACGTGCGCTCTTATACAATTGGCTTTTGGGTCACTCTTCACATGGAATAGCGAGGATACACGCCACGATGAGTTGGCGGTAGTTCGGAAGAAGCTTCGAGAAATATATAATTCTCTTATCGTACGGGAAAGAGATTGAACCAAGTGCAATCCTAGATCACCTTTCATTGTCGACATAAGCTGTGCTTTCTCTTCAGAAGAGCGATGGTGTGAGAACAGAGAGAGGGTTTCCAGCTCTTGGGTAAGGTACCAAGAATGACACAGCATCGTCTTTATTGGTCTTCAGAGCAGCAGCATCGTAATATTGCAGCCTTTTTATTAGTTGGATGTCATTGATGGGTGAATCAGCAGTGACTCGACATGAAAACCACGATTGTATGTAGATGTTGACTAAGTGCGGTTCCATCAGAACGCAACTAAATCTTCAGCGAGTATGATTATTGCCTTCGCCATCTGACGCGCTCTAGAGGGGCACCAGGCTTGCGAACCGCTGCCGAACTGCTCAATCCAAACATGGATGCCGCGAGTTGGAGAATTCTCTCTAATCATCCTGACTCGAGGATTGTCACGTTGTAGCTGTTCAGTATTGAACCCCTTCAGTTTGTCAGACACAGACAGACATTAATGAGGCTTTGGTTGAAGGTGAGCCAGGGCGGACCATTTATCTTTAAATCGCTTGAAGAGAAGAATGCCTTCCCCGGTTGATGGACAAACTTTACCAAGGCACACTACGAATATATATAAGACAACAGGACTTCAAACATGTGATGTTGACAAGCCATCTACAGCAGATTACGACCGGTTGCTGCCTCTAGAAGGGTGCAGGCTCCATTAACGCTGCCGGTATTTGAGGCTCTTGTGTCAAAACACATGCCGATAATAAATGTATCGCACTGCCACGACTTCAAAAGGTCTAGAACTGCTACTGCTGCTGCCTGTCTTGACATAGAAGCCAACTTTGAAACACCCAGAAGTATAGTACTTCTATCAACTGGAGAAGAAATCAGTACTGACAATCTGTCCACTTTGTCCGTGTTTACTCCAGTTATGTAAGGGAACAACTTGCCTTCCCAGTGCACGACAGATTTAAAGGCTCGAAAGTCTTCCTTGATTTGCAAGCCAAGAAATTTGATTTCTTGTTGTAGTGTGTTTTATGCCTTCTTCATACTTGAAACTTTATGCATATATATACAAGAAGGTTATGTCTGTAGATTTACTGTTTAAGAGCTTTCTAGAAATACTAAACATGTTATTATGGGATCAAAATGTGGTCACCCAAATATTTAAAAGTCAATAACGTCACGCGTAATTTACGACAAACTGCACTAACTCTGTGAGCCTTGCGCGACCCCTAAATATTTTCCAAATTTCATAAAACTTGGCAGGTGTTATTACGGGATCATAAAGAAACTTTTAGGAGGGACTGCATCAAAAGTTTCAACAATTTTATTTTCCCTATGTTATCGTGGGACACCCTAAGCAACATGCTACCTGACTTCATTTTATACAGTATTATGCATAATATGCAGATATCGACTTTTGTCGACAGATATAAATTTTATGCACGTGTCTACGGCGGACTGCCTTGCAGCGTCGATTTCAGACAGACAGACAGACAGACGGACGGACGGACGTACGGCCGGACGAACGGATGGCCGGACAAATTGTCATTGTCGTCCCCGGAGACTTACTTAAATTCGTTTATTGAACGACGCCGTCATATCGACGATGATAGGCGTCGTCCCGTAGACGTGTAGGCTAGACTTGTATAGGACTCGTAAGACATTTCGGCCTGACATGCGAGAGGAGTCAGGACAGCGAATGGATGTTCCAATAAGCCCGTTCAGCATTAGCAATGCGCATGCGCAACCCTTTCAGTTTTACTTCCGGGGTGAAGGTCGTTCACAAACAGAATACTGCCGTTAGCGACGTTGTTATGATCTAGTTTATGATCTATAATATATACAGAAATTTTCTATAAACTAATAACGAATAATAGCAAATATTTGCGTCAAAACTAGATCATAACAACGTCGCTAACGGCAGCATTCTGTTTGTTTGTGAACGGTGACCTTCACCCCGGAAGTAAAACTGAAAGGGCTGCGCATGCGTATTGCTAATTAAATTTAATGCTGAACTGGCTTATTGTCACGTTAGCCGCTCCTTTCTTCGGATTGGCCGCTGGTGTCCTCTGGTGATCACGGACGGTAGCTGCAGAAACACCTGTGGCCCGCCGCCGATTTGCACTGACCTTGGGATTGAATTGTTGAAGGGCATCTTGAATGACGCCTAAACTATTATTTTGAACACTACTTTAATCATTTTCTTCAAATTAAAACGAAGATTGAGGAAAACGAAGATTTCACGTTGTTATTATCTGTTGAGAAGGCTTTTGAACTTATGGACACCGTAGCACACGTGACAGGATGTGTCAATTGATGGTGATAATATGAGTGATTACATTACAATGCATAACACGTATGTTGTCTTATAGTATATAGTATATACCATCAGACACATGCGTGTGATTGGACGTCAATTGAATACTTTGATTATTTATTCAGCGATCCCTTTTGGTTTCTCCGATCCACTGCTTACAATCATTTTGGTTTAAAGCCTGTGTCCCAAAAATTAAGGGCTATTGTTAGCTAGGTCCATTGAAATTCGTGATTTTTGCATTATGTTTGACCAGGACTTGTTCCACTGTGTTAACTTTATGGAGCCAGCCAGCTAAGTAAACACTTGTGCGCTCAGCCTGATGTAAGATGACATTGAGGGACTTGTTTACATACTTTTGAAACGTGAACCGGTGTAACACAACGATGCAATATTACAAACTGCATAGGCTGACTAAATGTACGCAGGTCGGAAAGTAGTTTCAGTTTAATAACGACACTGTGTGATAACAAAGATCACTAGCGTCGCCCTCCTCCTTTATCCAGGCTTGGGACTGGCACTGTCAGAGTACAAACAGTGGCGCAGTTGCAGGTCGGAAACAAAATGTGTAAAACCTATAGGCCTAGTGTTTGAATTGGCTCACCGTTTATAGGAGGACACAGTTAAACTGCTCCTCACTGGCCGTGCTTCGATCGCTGGCTTGACACCAGGTTACATCTCAGAGCTCACCGGTCAAGCTATCCCTTCCGCCGCCCGACTGCCTTTCTGTTTGCCATGGTCATGCAGTTAGTGGTCCCGCGCTCTCGCAGGTCAGCGCGACCCAGGAATGAAACGACGTCATTCTTCTCTGTTTTGTGCCTTTTCCTTAATTTCTTTATATCCTCGTCTGTTTTCTTTATCCATCATCCGATCCAGCATCATATTTCTTGATCTTCCATGCAGGTGGTTGATTGTTCCCTTTAGTTCTTCCTTCAAGTTATCATTCCCATTATTTGTTCCCAGATGCGGTATCTCACCTAGTTTTATCATTAAACGAATATATATGTATATATAGGCCTACTCCTCACGAGCGAATTTCCACATAGTGTGTGTGACCAATCCAGTTCTCCTCTGTATGGTGTTGACCTCTGACCTCTCCACTTGAACCGCGCGTTTGCCTTATAGTCGCTCCAGCTGATCTTAGTCAGTCTTCTCCATAGCCACATTTCAAATGCCTCGAGTTTCTCCATTTTCGCCTTTCCCATCCATATTGTAATGCGCTCCATATGAGGCTCAGTCTTCCTCTTACAGGCTCTCAGAAGCTCTCCTCTCTCCTCTCCTCTCTTCCCGAATGCTTCCCTTCTCGTTGCTATTTGTCTCTTCATCTCGGCACAGCATCTGCAATCATCTGTTATCAAATTAACTAGATAACAAAATTGGCGGACACCGTCGATGCCAGTATTATATTCTGTTTCTTCGCATTTACTCAATCTTGTCACCCTTGTTTTCTTTCCATTTATCCTCATACCATATTGTATTGTATTGTATTTT
Source organism: Aporrectodea caliginosa (assembly GCA_020284085.1). Classification (NCBI taxonomy): domain Eukaryota; kingdom Metazoa; phylum Annelida; class Clitellata; order Crassiclitellata; family Lumbricidae; genus Aporrectodea; species Aporrectodea caliginosa. The sequence continues at coordinate 126,225 of JACEVL010000884.1, forward strand.
TATATTTTTCGTTTATTGAAACAATCCGGTTGACAAACCGCAACCGGTTACAGTGTACAATTATGCAATTGAAACAATTCACAAGAACACAAATGACAGAAGACATAAATCTTAACTACTAACAGAACAGACAGCCTGCAATACCCGGCGCTAATAGCAGCCTACAAAGCATGTCCGCCCTACGGGACTCGAACTCGGTACCTCTCGCTCTCTCATGCCAGTGTATTATCAAATGCGCTATCGGGCCCCCCCCCATTTGACCATTATTTTATGAAGCGCATCTCTCAGCAAGAGTCTTTCAGAAGCGCTCCCAGTGCGAGCGTCCCCGAGATAAAAGGTAGGATTTGAGGTGAGAGAAAGAGGAAGAAACATTACAGAGAGGATGGCGAAGCGGACTGGTGGGGAAGTCCATTCCATAGAGAGGGACCTATGCAGGCAAAGGATCTGGATTGAGCTATCATCTATGGCGGTGGATCTGGATTGAGCCATGGTGTTTTGTCCAGTGCATCCATTATTCCCTGCAGCCCAGCATTGGTGCCAGCTACCATTGCCTGGTCATCTGCAAATCTTATGTCCTTCATGAGTCTCCCCAAACCTTTACTGCATCATTCACATTTTGAATCACTTCCATGACCGACATCTGTATATATGGGTATATCTCACAACCGGAGGCAAATTATATATATTTCCGTCTTCTCCTTTGGGTGGCTTACTCAAAGTCTAAAATTATAATTTATAATTTTTAAATACATCATAGGGCATAAGTTAGTTATAAAAAATTATTTCTGTTATATTATTTAGGCTTAGATGATTAGTATGAGAAAAATTATAAAGTCCAATTTTAACCCGAAATTGCATTGTCCTTTCTAATGGTGCGTCAATTCAACGTTCCGTTAGGGTAACAGTTGAAGCGCTTAACTGATGTTTTATAATTTTTAGATGATAAACTTACATATATCCAATGCTTCACATGGTTTTTATTAAATTATTAACGAACTAAATAATTAAAAAATAAATAAAATCCTCTGTGTTCAAATATTGCTTATATTACAACTCCGTTACGAATGGGTTTCTGCCATCTGTGGAATAAATTGAAAACTCAATTTTTTGAATTGACATCTTCCGTAGCAGGGAACATTTCTGCATTGATTTTACCAAAAAGAAATCAATATGGATGTTTGCTTCTGTTGACAATTTGCGGAAATTTATCCCGTAATGTTATAGTATAACAAAGATTTACAACTCTGTGACCGTAATTATTGCATTTTGCGTATATGTATAATTGTTTTCTTTCAAAAATAATATTGAAACTGACAGCCTGGCCACTATAAACTAACTTTTTTCATATCTTAACTCGTCCGGGAAAAGTGGACACCTAATTATGAATATTTTACAACTCCGTTACGACAACTCCGTTACATTATTTTTCTATTAAAATGAATTTATTTAATGGTACATGTATATAATTTATCGTCATAATAATTTAGGTTGCTGTGTAATAATTCAATACACACTTAATACTAATTAATCACTAATTATTATTAGTGGCCGTATAGTGTACTGTGCTTTTATTAAGTAACGGAGTTGTAAATATTTAGGAATAAAAGTTGTATGTATTTCAAATAGTAAAAAAACTAAATTTAAAAAATTAGGCCAAATCTGTCAAATTTAAGCTCTGCTCAATATTAAGTATGCTTCAGCACTGCTAGTAAAATATTTGTATAAGAATTTTTATATTTTTCTCGACTTTGTTTTTCTCTAATTCTATTTCTGAATTTGCCTCCGGTTGTGAAATATATTCATATACACTGTGTCCCCGATAAAGTAGAACACTAGACTTTGTGAAATATCTTGGTCAATTGTAGTATTATAGGTACTAAATTTGGTGCACATGAACTTCTATACCCTGCAAATTTTATTACAATTGATGGAACGGTTTCGAGGATGTACCCTTATGAAATTGGGTGGTGCAGGAACCAAGTTACCAAACAGTAAAACGCATAGAATGTCATTTTTCTGGCTACCGCAGAGGATATACAGGCTGCTGTTTATAAGCTTCATTTTCGGAAACAGTTACACAACGAGACCTGTTTTACGTAACAGTGTAGTTGGTTGTAAAAAAAATGGTTTTCAGCGCAGAGGACAAGATTTTAATCAAGGAGTTGACAGAGACGAAGGGGTATGGTGCACAAAAGGAGACTCATTACAGAATTTCCAATGAAAAATTGGTCCCTAGCTGGTGTCAGCAAGCTGTTAAAAAAGATTGCCACAACCGGATCAGTTGCAAGGAAACCACGAGATCGGGTGTTACGAACGCAAACAAATATCAATGCTGTCGAAGAACTGGTGCTGAGTCAGGATGATCAGCCGCGCACGCATCTGTCGATGCGTTTTACTGTTTGGTAACTTGGTTCCTGAACCACCCAATTTTATAAGGGTATATACTCGTAACCGTTGCATCAATTGTAATAAAATTTGCAGGGTATAGATAGAATAGACCGAAGTTCATGTGCACCAAATTTAGTACCTATAATACTACAATTTACCAAGATAATTCACAAAGTCTAGTGTTCTACTTTATCGTGGACACAGTGTACTATATACTACATAGATATTGAATACCAAAGCAAGGCCGACAGTCGGCAGCCTTGTATAACTCCTTTGCCTAGGCCTTTTGTTCCTCTGCATGCAGTTTATTCTTCTCTGCTGAGAAAATATAAACATCTTTTGAACGGAGAGAACGAACACGAGTTTGACCAGACACTGAAATCAATTTAAGTTCATTTTCATGATCAGCAGAAGACAGGACCCTACTGTTCAAAATTAACATCACGATCAAAGACCCGGTGTGTCAAATAGGCCTACATGATCCTATTAAATTTTATGCATCCATCATCTCGGCGTATCTAAGCGTTCAGTGACTTTAAGCCAAATACGAGCAATTTATACAAATATAGCTCATATTACGTGTGAACTTTGACCTATTCGCACCGCAGCATCTTGTGATGATGCAGCAAAAAATTATAGAAAACTAAGACAAAAACAAAAATCTAGTCGATTGAAAAAACGTGACTCTGTTGTTATAACTAATGCTAAGGATGCACAAATGTTAAAAGATGCACACAATAGAAGCGAATACTTTATTGCTTGCACAATGATAAAGTGATTCCCTGTTTATAAATTTTAGTGTCACTCTGGCGCGTAGAGGCAACGGACCCGGGATCGCTTCCCGGTACCCTCTCTAAGGTCGACTCAGCCTTTTCATTCGCTAGGTGGCGTTGAAAAGATGAGCAGTAGGACGTGATGGGCGCCTTGCATGGCTGCCAAACAGTTAAATTCGACTTCTTGTGATCATCCTTGTGATCATCCTTGTGATCCTCCTTGTGATCATCCGTTCATATTATGATTATAAGCATCATGCTTACTTGTCAGTTTGAAAAATTAAACGAAGATTATTATTATTATATTGGCCTCTATAATTGAAAATGCTTATTTTCCTTGTCGATAGTAACACCACTAAGTCCGGAATGCCAGCGCCTGAAACGGACGGTACGAGAGAAATTTACAGGATTCAATAGGAAATCTGTGACTAAAAACGGTTAAGACGGGTTAATTAGTGAACAAAATAGCTTTCATTATTAGGTCTAATCAACAGACCATCGTCTGCCTTTAGTCTTCTTGCATTAAAACATTAAGAATCAAAGGAGAATGCTTGCCAGTCCGCAATTAATTACTGAATCAATCAATTAACAAATCAATGAGAGATAGCCAAAGTTTTTCTGTAACGGTGGCACTTGTTCCTTGTTAAAAATATTTGCTCATTGTAATAGCATTGCTGGTTCTTGGTAGTGCTCGTAAGGACTTACCAAGCTTACATGTTTTCCCTTACAAGCTGTAGAATTATTCGGAACATGAAAGGTCTTCATATTGACCTACGTTTTTCTGTTTCTTAACATGCTTTTGCTATTCCTGCTCATGTTGTCAGATTTTCAGCGCCATTATGTTTGCAGGCTTAATACAGTTTCAATTCTGTAGGAGAACGTAATTAGTTACATATATATTAATTCGTTGGAGCATAATAAACTCTGTATTATTTGGCTGGAGTGTAAGACAGTGCTCTGCCCTCTAGCAAATACAGAGATAACCAGTCACTTTCTATTTACACGAGCTGGTATGGAATTCCAACTCATTTGCTCTAACTCGACCCGTTAATTTTTCTATGGTCAGCAATACTGGATACATTAGTATGCAAGCGGCAAAGTGTCATATAGTTGGATTTCCTTGATTGTGTTCGCACTGCATACAAATGAGAACCTACAAGCGGAAAAACGGTTATAGGCCAGCAGGCATGGGTAGTGTTTAAAAGTTGTGTGAGCCAACCTACGCCAAGTAGGCCTACAAACCTAAGATGGATAAAATTATACATTGTAATCTATAAGAATATTTTAGCAATTTTTGACATTTTACAACCATTGGAAAAGTTTAGGCCTATAATACTACATATTGATATAATGAAGTTAATTTAGTTAGTAACTAAAGGGGCGACTTCATCAAGCATCAAATATAATACTAAGCGCCATCCAATGTTCATATCACTGTACTATTTTAATGGTAATGTTGCGTTACAGGCACGGTTTGAGTTGTTGACCAGGACCAACACCCGATGCCGTAATGATTTTCGGTCAGTCCGAGGCTTCCCAGCAAAGCTCGAGGGTACGTACCATACGTATTCTTTTTTTGAAAGGTACGTACGTATTTTAACGTACCCTATTTTAGGGTACGCAAACAATAAAAAAATAATAAAATAATAATAATACGTTAACCACGTTATTGCTTATCAGATTATACGTAGGCTATGGATTGCCGAGTAAACCATCAATAAAATTTTCGTGTATGATACGTACCATACGCGTATTCTATTTTTTGAAAGGTACGTACGTATTTTAACGTATTCTATTTTAGGGTACGCGTACCCTCGAGCTCTGCTTCCCAATATAGAAGAAATAACAACACACTGTTTCACTGACTCAATAAATTTTTTTAAACACAAAGAAAGGCGTTACCAATTGACTGCGATAAATAACGCTCGGTCTTCCTAACCGGATAACTAAATCAAGGAAACAGTTCTGTGAATGTCCTTTCCTTCACCGGTTATAAAGACTTAGTTTATTTAACGACGTCGCCATATCCTGCAACGCAGTTATCTTAGCTTTTATACACACGACAATATCTTTCATTTAAATGTCTTCCAAACAATAGCCGCAGAAAGAATCTCAACCACAATATCTAACTGATCTTTCTACACTTGCCACGTTTCTCTACATCTCTAAATGTTCTCCCCTACACAACGAACCCTACTTTTATAGTCAAACGAAGCGATCTCGAAGCAAGCGAAACAGCGAAACGGGTTGGCGAAACATGGCAGGGGAAGGCGAAACTGTTTCGCGACGCAAGCGAAACGGTTTCGCGAAAATGGCCGGAACGGCGAAACGGTTTCGCGAAGCAAGCAAAGGAGTGACACGGGGTCGCGAAACAAGCAAAATAAAACATTGAAACACATTAAACGATGCATTGTGAAACGTTAACAGTGACATTATTCCCACCACCACGACAAACAAATCGACGATCCAGTAGTAGTAAGAGACGAGGAAGACGATGAGGAGGGAAAAGGATGTAGACAACGAGGAGGGTAGAGGAAGACGACGATGAGGAGGGAAGAGTAGGATAATGACGAGAACCTTTACAGTAATAATGTTTCCAAAAAAGTTTCGGTGAGCATGCTCCTGCCTCGGCGTCAAAGACCCAAAACTTGTGCGAGCATCGCCCTCTTTGGCGCCATGTCTTCCGGGTCCTGCAGACGGAGTCCTAGCGTCCTGCCGAAGGGACAGTCTCGGTTTTTGGTGTCGAAGAACAGTTCTTCTTGTGTATTTGCCAGTCCTTCACCTGACATTCTTTACTGCAGTAGACGACCGACCTACACCGCGCACATTTCTTTAGGTCTTGCGTCGACTTCATACATTCTGAGCATAGTTCTTGCTTTGTGTCCACAGTGCTTTTCTCTGGCATCACAGAACAGGAATTCTGGTCTACACTCAACAGACATCAAGAGGGCTACTTGAAAATACTTGTTCATAAAACGATAGCTCAACACTTTAACGACAAGAGTGTACTAAAAGTGAATGGGAAACCAATGCAGCTCATCGTTAAAGTGTTATGTAAAGTAGCATTTACTGAATAAATGAGGAATATTTCAGGAATGTAATTAATTTAATATATACAGTGTTAACAATTTATAGAAAATTAATTCCTCATTAATAGTTTATATGCTCATTTTTTAAGCTTAATAAACGAATCATTAGGTATAATTTTAGAATGTTACTGTTAATAATAGTAATAATAATAATAATAATAATAATAATAATAATAATAATAATAATAATAATAATAATAATAATAATAATAATAGTAATAATAATAGTAATAATAATAATAATAATAATAATTTTTAATCGAAACTGACTATGGAAACGATAGGTCCTATTAACAACACAGGTCTCACTTTTATCTCAGACTTGGGCCACCACCTCGCACAAGTCACGAACGAATCCCGTGAATCTAGCTTCCTTTCTCAGCTTCTCTCCGTTGCGACACAACGCTTCAACGCCGTGGCTTTTAGTGAAACCTTTATTAACTTAAACCTTTAAGCTATCAGGCTGAAGTCATAAAACAATACATTCTTACTTTGAGATGGCAAATGAGAATCAATGAAAGTTGTTAGATTCAAAGGTGTGCTGATTGCAGCAGCAGTGTTCAAATACTAAGCCAGCATGCCCATAAACATTTTATGAGACCCACATGAACCCTCTGGGATTGAAGGTCGCCTGTCGTATGTTTACCGAGTGGTGATGTCGACCTTCTTCTCACTTGTTCTTTTAATTGCACCTTTTGATAAAGCTGCCTAACTTTCTAAAGAAGACTCACGACGAACTTTGTTTGATTTATATAAGAATTTAATTAAACCACAAAGGCGTACATTAACTTCACGAAACTTCTAAGTAGCGACCCTAGTTCGATCTTACTACAGACTATCTCACTTCCTGCCTCGCACGGCCTCCTCCCCAGATCGTTCCTTCGTCAGTCTCTGAATCTGACGGACTCTACTTCCTCGGATGCCGCTTCGCTCGATCGCTCTGCCCAGCTCTCAGCAACCTCTCCTCCAAGTCCAAAGTAAAAGTAACCCCTCTCAGTCCTATACTCTCTTTAAGTATCGCTTTGCAGCGTCCAGTGTTCTGCCCTCCCCACGCCTCATTAACGTCAGCTCGTGTCACTTTGCAGCGTGTCACTTTAATCGCTCGCCTGCCGAGCCGCTTCACCGTCGGTGGCATGCCCCCCCCGGCGTCTTATGAACGTCAGCTCGTGTCACTTTAACCGCTCGCCTGCCGAGCCGCTTCACCGTCGGTGGCATGCACCCCCCGGCGTCTCCCCCGTCTCTCGTTCGCCTGCTGCCGGAGTGGTGTCTTGTTACACCTCGTCCGAGCGGTGTCGTTGTTGCTGACCCAGTGGGGACTGGCTTTCGTCCGTCATGGTTCCATCTCGACCGACGACGACGACATTATCACGATGATGATGTCCTCTCGTCGTTGTCGTCGACTTCCTCACGCGACACCTCCCTTCCCGGAGGAGGACAAAGCCAGTCATTGGTTCGCCTCCCGGCTGAGAATGATGTCGTTCCCTCCGTCGGTTTTCCTCCAGACCGTGACCGCGTTGTTCCCGTGAAAATACAAAAATAACAGCACAGTTAGAAATTAATATTTACAGCTATTACGGTGCCCTACATGGTAGTCCGCCTGCTCCTCAATCATAGTCTGGACAGAAGATCAGCGGGAATATTCAAGGATCCAGGTCGATATTTGAAAGAGATATCGAAGTCCTGGAGGGCTAAAGCCCACCTCGCAAGTTTAGCACTTGTAGGCGTAGAAGCAGTTAGGAAAGTCAAGGGGTTGTGATCAGAATAGAGGGTGGTCCTTGACATAAAAATCCAATTCCTAAATCTCTTCAATGCAAAGATCACGGCATACGCTTCACGTTCTACAGTGGACCAACGCGCTTGAGTAGCGTCTAGTTTAGAACTCGCGAAACATATAGGACGTTCTGTTCCATCCTCTTGCACTTGGAACAAGCAGCAACCGACTGCTTTGTCTGAAGCATCAGTTGATAGACCGAACTCTTTACTGTAGTCGATTGTCTGCAAACATACGGCGTTGTTCAAATCGTGCGTAAGTTTATCTAGTGCATTTTGGTGTTCGATTCGCCAGGGTATCTTCGCGGGCACTGATTTTTGGGTCAAGTCAGTGAGGATTCTGGCTGTCTCAGCTAAATTAGGGATGAAGTTCCGAAAATAGCTGAAGAATCCCATTATTCTTCGTATGTCCTTTTTGGATTCGGGTTGACGGATTTTCCCCAGACCTGCGATTTTTAGAGGGTCTGGCTTAATGCTCCCTGATCCGATCAGGTGACCAACAAACGTTGTTTGTTGTCTAGCAAACGAACTCTTTTTAATATTCAGGGTTAGACCCGACTGTTGAATAGTCGTCAGATATTTCTCGAGGTGTTTCATGTGCTCCGGCCACGTCATCGAATGCACTGCCATGTCGTCCACGAACGTCTCAGTGAAGTCACGAATGGGGTGGAGGATCTTCGACATGCACCGAATGAATGAATTTGAGGCCGATTTCAAACCAAAGGGCAACCGTACAAACTCGAATAGGCCAGCGTCGCAGACAAAAGCGGATAACCAGCGAGAGTCCTTGTGGAGCCCAATTTGGTAATAGCCTTGACGTGCGTCAAAGCAGGATATGAAGTTTGCACTTCCTACTTTCTGTAATACTTCCTGGATGTCGGGGGTGGGATATGCGTCACCCGCCGAGAACTTATTCACATATCTATAGTCAATGGCTAGTCTTAGACCGCCTTGACCTCCCTTCTTAACAATGCACACGACGGGACTAGACATTTCACTGTGAGAGGGAATGATGATGCCTAGGGCCAAAAGTTCACGGATCTGCTTCTCCACTTCCGGTTTGAGCAATTCCGGCACCTTGTAGGCTCGCAGACTCTTCGGCCTGAAATCCGTATTAACTGTGATTGTGTGCTCTAGAATGGGACAGAAACCTGGTTTGTCTGAAAATACGTCTGGAAACCTGTCTAACAGATTAAACAGCTGTTTCCGTTCGGGTACTGTTAAGTGTGCAACGGCGTTAGGGTCTACTTGTGCACTGGGCCGTGACGGGCTAGTGTCGAAGCTACCCACCGCTTCCACGTGACCGAAGTCTTCGTCCTTCTCGAACAGAATCGAACAATTGTTGACCAACGCTTGTTGTATTCTTTCATTGTATTTGCGAATTCGATTCGCGTGTAATAGGCGGCTCTTACCCTCCCTCTCCACGATGTATGTGTAGGGTGATTTTACCTGGGTGATGACGGCCGGCCCTTGCCACTGTCCGTCTTTCTTCGCCCCCCGTGCCTCCGGTGACTGGATGATGACTTTATCACCCACCTCGTACCGCCTGTCCATGCTTCTCAGGTTGTAATGAGTAGCATAGCGCTGCTGCTCGATGTCTGAGTAATACTCAGCATACAATTTGGACATTTCGAGGTTGTCTCTTAATTGGTCCAAATAGGCTGCGGCACCTGCGCCCAGATCTAATGGGGCATCCCGCTCCCCTGCCCATTCCTCAGAAAGGACAGATAGTGGCCCCTTGGGCAGTGTACCATATACCAGGGTGTAGGGACTCACGTGGGTGGTTGCAGATGGACGTTCCCTTAGGCTCCATAGCACATAAGGCAGCAGTTTGTGCCACCCCTTCGGGTTGTCTTCAGCCAATTTATGGATCATGGTCTTCAGTGTTGCATTACAGCGCTCCACTAGACCTTGTGACTCGGGATGTGCGACTGGCCCGAAGCGTGGTGAACATCCCATACGCCGTAGAAACTCTTGGGTCAATTTACTGTTAAAATTCGACCCATTATCCGACCGAATGGTTTTTGGAAAGCCAAAGGTCGTGAAGATTTGCATATAGGCATCACATGTCGCTTTTGCCGTCAATGCCTTTAGAGGATAGGCCATCGGCCATCTTGAAAATTGGTCGACCGCAACGAGAGCGTAATTGTACTCTGGTTTTGGGCTTGTAGGGTCCACGTTTGTTACTATGGGCCCAATGCAATCGGCCACTAGGCAACCGAATCTGGTCTCGTCGTTGCGAGGGATAGGAGTTATGGGGACACGCTGCGCTATTCGCAGCGGCGCGTGCCTTTGGCATATGTCACATGATTCGCAATACTCCTTCACTATGTTCTCCATGTTGGGAAACCAGAAATTCAGCTTAATTCGGTCCTTAGTCGTTTTCAGCGCCATATGACCTGCGAACGCAGCGTCATGGGCTAAGTTTAAGACTTTGTCTATTCTCTCCTTGGGCAAGCAAAGTTGCTTCACCGAATGTCCGGCTATTTTGTCTTTATGGAAGAGCAAATTATCTTCCACGAAGAAGTTCTTTGCCTCGTTTTTCCCATGGGCCAAGAATGGTGCTAAGGTCGAACATTGTGCTTGTTCGGCCGCCATCCTGTTTCTGCTTACTTTGGCCTCTTCTCTGGGTGGGGGTGGTATCTCTGGATTGAAGAATTGCTCTTCGGCCTCCGTCTCTCCGGGACTGGTTCCTATTATGCTATCACTGTTCACTTGAGCGACAGTGAAGAAGCCTTCTCCTATCAGTGACCGCAGTCCCTCTACCTCCTCCCCTCCATCTTCTTCCTCCCCTGTCTCTGTACTTGCGGCCGCTTGCACTTCTGAAATTTGAGCTATTTCAGGTGCGTTTACCGCGTGCCTCGAGTACAGTGCTGTCTCGCGCAGCAAGTCGGCTGTGGTGGGCGTGATAATTAGCGGTTCATTAAGGTCTTTGATGAGCGCCGCCCATATCCGCACATCGGGGGCGTAGTTTACCTCCCCTTCCCCGTTCTCGTCGGCCTGAGACCCCTTTAGTCTCAGCCGCACCACGTCCACAATCATGGGTCGTCCGTTCAGACCCTTCACCTCTATCTGTTTAACCACAGGTAGGTTGAGCGGCCTGATTAGATCAGCTCGTGCGCAGTTATACTCGGCCCCACTATCTATCAAAGATGATGTGACTGGGAGTCCTGTGATGTACACTTCCATGTACTCCCTCACATACGTCTCCTCCACGTCAATGCATTCCGGATTTGCCGGCCGTGCGTGCCGGTTTAACTCCTGGACCAGAGGCAGTCCGTCTTGTTGCGCCCCGCTTTGTCTATCTCCCTGTCTGTCTAGTGCATTGGACACGGTTGGTTGAACTGCGCACGCATTCACCTGCTTGCCTTTGTTCTGCTTATTCTTCACACACATGTTAGCCCTGTGATCTGGAGATAAGCACAGAAAGCAAAGGCCTCGTCTCCTAATCTCTTCGGAGGTGGGACGTCCGTCAGTCCTGTTATTTGTCTGTGTCCCTCCCTGTCGGTCAGTCCACTTGTCCGTCTGTTTAGCTGTCGTCTGTGGAGGCGCTGGCGCTTTCGCGTAGCGTGACTCCGTCTTACCTGTGCCTGGACCATGTCTCACATAGTCATTTTCCCAGGGGTGTGTGGCGGTGTAAGTGTCGGCCGCTGTAGCCAAATCTTTATGCCCTAACCACGTCTGATGTTCTTGACTGAGGATGAAGTTCAGACATCCTCTAGGCAACATTTCCTTCATCTTGTCAGCGATCAAAAGGCTCGTAACATCATCAAAAGTCAATGCCTGGCGATCTTGCAAATAGTACGAGAGTAGGTTATGTAATTTCGAAGCTAATGTAGTATACGATTCATCTGGCGCCTTTTTGGCGTTCATAAATCGCTCTCTCAAAGAGACTGCGCTCACCTTGAACTCTCTCAATAAGAAGGTTTTTAGACTACCATAATTATCGAGTTCCTCCTGTGTGAGTCTGGCCGTTAGTGATCTGGCCTGGGTGTCTAGACAGGTCAATAGTAATCTGCTGCGAAGGTCGGCTGGGACAGCACAAGAGTCGAATAGTCTTTCGCAGTGCACGAAAAACCCAGGGATTTGCGCATGGTCGCTTGGGAATCTGGGTAGGAGTCCCCGCAAACTTTCACTATAGGTTTTCATCCGTCCTACGACCGAATGTCTTAAACTATAATCCCGTTCATCCCTGTCTCTTCTCTCTGCTTCCCTTGCCTCTCGGATTTCCTTCTCTGTCTTCTCTGCCTTCTCCTTCTCTTCTCTCCTCCTCTTCTCCTCCAGAAGCCTCAGCTTCTCAGCTTCCTCCTTTTCTTCTCTCCTCAGCCTCTCGGCCTCCTCCTTTTCTTCTCTCCTCAGCCTTCTCGGCCTCCTCCTTTTCTTCTCTCCTCCGCTTCTCAGCCTCCTCCTTTTCTTCTCTCCTCCGCTTCTCCTCAAGAAGCCTCAGCTCTCTCAGCTTCCTCCTTTTCTTCTCTCCCAGCTTCTCGGCCTCCTCCTTTTCTTCTCTCCTCAGCCTCTCGGCCTCCTCCTTTTCTTCTCTCCGCCGCTTCCTCGAAGCCTCAGCTTCTCTTCGGCCTCCTTCTCTTCTTCTCTCTGCTCTCTCCTTTTCTTCTCTCCTGCCTTTCGGCCTCCTCCCTCTCGTATCTTAATCGTTTTAGTTCGATTAGCTGCAGTTGCACTGCCGCGCTAATGCTACTTTCTACACTACCCACACTCCCTTCCTCACTTACTTCTGGCGGGGTCTCCCGTCCAGAAACGATTATTTCGGCACTTGCCTCTCGTAGTTGGTCCATACTCATGGAATCCAATTCCTCCTCTCCTAGTCCCATCTTTGTTAGATAAGCGACTAGCCTGTGATGGGGCATATTCTGCACCTTCACTCTTTTCCCAACCGACAACTTATCCATCTTCTAACAGTCCGCTCACTAATAGAAAAAGATAAGTAAGTTAGAGGAGAGTCGCCGATGGTCAGAAATCAAAGAAAACAATGTCCTAAAATTCTACCATACATACAACAAAAATCCTACCACACACACAACAAGAACAGCAATAAGAAAAGGGAGCTACGCAAAGCCTCGGCTATTCGCACGCCAATCCTTATCCAGACCTCAACCGCAATCTCACAGATTCCCACGACTACCAGTAAGGACTTACCCTCTGTGTACGTCGAACGTGCTCCGTCTTTCGATGTCTTGGTTGATCCGCTGTCCTCCGTTGCCACTCCCGTCCGTCGTTGCTAGCGATGGCCGGTCGTCCGCTGGCACTCTTGTTCCTCGTCCTTGCCTGTTGCTGTCGGTCCGTTCGAGTCCTTCGTCCTCGGATTCCGGCACTCGTCTTTTCCAGTTGCGAGGGGTTGTATTCGCCGCTGGTCCCGATCTGTTGAGGTTCTTCCGTTCCTGGTTCCGCTGCTGGTCGTGACGTCCTCGATTGAAATCCTGTCGACTGCGCCAATGTCGTGATTGAAGGTCGCCTGTCGTATGTTTACCGAGTGGTGATGTCGACCTTCTTCTCACTTGTTCTTTTAATTGCACCTTTTGATAAAGCTGCCTAACTTTCTAAAGAAGACTCACGACGAACTTTGTTTGATTTATATAAGAATTTAATTAAACCACAAAGGCGTACATTAACTTCACGAAACTTCTAAGTAGCGACCCTAGTTCGATCTTACTACAGACTATCTCACTTCCTGCCTCGCACGGCCTCCTCCCCAGATCGTTCCTTCGTCAGTCTCTGAATCTGACGGACTCTACTTCCCCGGATGCCGCTTCGCTCGATCGCTCTGCCCAGCTCTCAGCAACCTCTCCTCCAAGTCCAAAGTAAAAGTAACCCCTCTCAGTCCTATACTCTCTTTAAGTATCGCTTTGCAGCGTCCAGTGTTCTGCCCTCCCCACGCCTCATTAACGTCAGCTCGTGTCACTTTGCAGCGTGTCACATCGCTCGCCTGCCGAGCCGCTTCACCGTCGGTGGCATGCACCCCCCCGGCGTCTTATGAACGTCATGGCTCGTGTCACTTTAACCGCTCGCCTGCCGAGCCGCTTCACCGTCGGTGGCATGCACCCCCCGGCGTCTCCCCCGTCTCTCGTTCGCCTGCTGCCGGAGTGGTGTCTTGTTACACCTCGTCCGAGCGGTGTCGTTGTTGCTGACCCAGTGGGGACTGGCTTTCGTCCGTCATGGTTCCATCTCGCCCGACGACGACGACATTATCACGATGATGATGTCCTCTCGTCGTTGTCGTCGACTTCCTCACGCGACACCTAAGAGCACATTTAAAATAATTGCTAATGGCAGATTAGCCAGTTTATGAAGATGTGTAAAACGTTTACTGCAATATTGCTAATTAGCTGATTTAGCATAAAGAAGCTATTAAAGAAAAAGACTCACTAGTGTTTTGTCTTTCTGTGACCCTAGATACCACAGATGTTCTGTGACGACCCGTAGAGCCATGAAAGCCTCGCGAGTGAGCACAGTTTGTCTCCTAAAGGCCTTTGCTCTGGATTCAATGTCAGTTGGTGAGCAAAACATGAGATCACAGATCATCGTCTCTTCGAGGTAAGTTTTGAGGTCATGGCCGCAGGTGAAAGGTAACAATTCGCTGTCGTCAATCAGTCGAAAGGGCAATGCAGTCCTTCCCACATTGAAGGTCTTCTGCTTGTAAAGGATCCCCTCAATGCGATTGTCCTCAACATCTTTCACCTCATAGGAATCAACAGCACACGAGAACTTGTACGGTGTTTCTACCACCGCTGTGCTGTAACGAAAAACAATTTTGGTTCAACATCGCGCAGACTATCCAAAAATTGGTTTCATATCTTCAGACCAAAATGAAGTTGTACTTGAAATCCAAACATTTGGACTTCAAGTCCAATTTCCTCCACGTCTGAAACTTCCAAGACGAAAACCATAACAATGTGTAATCTACAGGCATGGATATGTGCAAACGCTAATTCATTATTTTCTCCCATCGGACATAGAAGATAATTGTGTTTGCTCAATGAAAGAGTCAAAGATAGAAAAAGTCCTCCTTCGGTTTTACTGACACTGCATTCCTCTGAATTCTCTTCCCGTTCCTTATCCATTAAGACACCGTATGCGCTATCCCAATCCTCTCACTTTCGATGCTCCTCAAGACTCTGTTCTTGGGTGTCTTTTGTTTATCATTTACACTATCCCGCTCAGCATTCTTATTCAAGAATCATCAGTGTACCATCACCTTTATGCTGGTAACATTCAGTTGTTCATCTTGTTCTCTCCAAACAGATATACTCTGACTAAATAGATGATCTTTTCATGTAGTTACGAAAATCTCCTCCTGATAACATCAAATCTCCTGCCTAAAACTGAATTCATACCTATGGGCCTTCGCCACGAGCTCAAGAAAATTCCAGAACCATCTATTTCTCTGAAACGTAGATTCTGCATCCATCCACACATTCACTGCAAATTCTCCTGTCCGCAACTCATGTGTAATTTTCTACCAAAACCTTAGCTTTTCTGAACATATAAATCATCTGTCCTGCTCTTGTTTCATGCATATCCGCGATCTTCGCAGAATCCGCCCTATTGCGCGACTTCAAAACTGCTTATACGTAATGTCGTTAAATCTGATTGAAAGGCAATCTTCATGTGATGCCTTAAGCCTTATAGATATATCGATTTCATGCGACTTTGGTTCCATGGTTCAGCTGTGGCTCGAAATTCATTTGTTCTTATTTGAGCTTCGATACATGACTGAAGTTGCCTTTGCTCGTAGAAGATCTACATTATGGTCATTTAGTTAGTTATTTAACTGCTTAGTTCAAGCTAAAGAACTACTTCTGCATAACTTATAGCACGAATGAAGAGTCACTCTTTACATGCATGCTCACCTTGCAACACCCTTTCTACTGTAAGGGTAAGAAACAATCATCTGACAAAGAGAGTCGAGCAATGCAGCTTCTTCCAAAACCCTTGGTAATCGATATTTCTCGGCATCTTCGCAACAGATAAGGTGCTGAAAACAGTGTGCATATGCACAAATACACAAAATCTGACAGTGGTGATAAATAAATTGGCAGGATACATGAGTGTAAAGAGCATAAATGAATCAGATAGAACGAACACTTTGCGATCCATCTACAGATCATTTTGATAGTCCATAGTCCATTGGAGTTACAAGTAGAAGAACAAGAACAAGGAGGAGGAGGAGGAGGAGGAGGAGGAGGAGGAGGAAGAACAGTCCTTTAAGCTAGCTTGAGAGGCAGCCATGTTTTTGAAGTGTTAGACACTATCCCATATTCCTATAAGTACCACACATATTTACACTGCTACTACATTCGAATACTTTTGTTCAAGTTTTGCGATGGTTCCTGTTAAAAGATGTCTCTAATAATGAAGCAGAAACCCAAACTAAAGCAGAAATTCAGAAAATGGTTCTCAAAATGGCAGAAAATAAATGAGCATTCCAAGAGCGTGAAAGACGATGCTGGCATTGAACTAGAGAGCAAGGTAAGTTTGTTTCTGAGATGACAGACCGAGAATAAAGGGTTTATAAGGAAAACGAATAGAGATAATGTAGTGCTTCATATCATAACCGAAAACTGGCTGAAAAGAAGATTCATCTGAATACGCTGCCTGCAACACCTGATACTGATGTGCCCTTTTTGACTACTGAAGATCTCTGGCAACAAAAAAAAGAAGCAAACAGATTCGCTGCAAATGGTCAATGAAAACTAGAACAGTAGTGAAGTCTGAGTTGGCCATGCAATAAAGTTGAAAGTCAGATGAAACAGCGACTTCAGAGTATTGTGTTTACTGCCATAAAATCACATGACAACCAGAGATCAAAAATCCTAAAGCGATAAACATGGAAACTACGTCACGGTTCTTGTAATGTGACCACAAAAGTGAGAGAAGACTGATTTTTCGCTGATTTTTTGCTCTACTGAAGGAGCTCTGAGTAAGACAAACTGTCACAAACATTCGTGATAAAATTGTTTGAGCCTGACAGTGTGTTTTGAAATAGTAGCTACCCTGTCACTGAATTGCGACGAAAGCTGCATGGGCTGGCAAACACCAAGTTATCGTATGTGTTTAACAGAGCTAATTAAGTGGAAACATAGAAACGATGCAACTGATGCTACTACATGGAATCTTGTTCGGGAGAGTTTTACCTAAGAGACGACAATTCATGAATTGTAACTGGAACACGAAAAACGTTTACAAAGTTCAGTAGAAGAACAGATAGTCTAATGCCAGAAGCGTTAACTATAGGATTTGCTGCAAACCCTTGGGCAAAATTTATAAAAAATTACCAAATAACTAAAACATGCACAATGTCATTTATGTTACTTATGTAACATTGAGGGGATTCAATCCCAAAAGTGTAAATCTTTGAATATAGCTCGTAACCAGAAAACGATTAACTTAGGCTATAAGAAAAATCAAAGTATAGCATCTTATTATTATTGCGAACATTGTTAAAGCGTTCAATCACACAGAAGTGCGAATCTGAGGCGCAGTTAATCAGTCACCGGGTGAAGAGCAGTTAGATATCCAAATGCTTGAAAGCCAATGAGAAATAACGAGTTTTGAGGAAGGAAGAAAAAAAGTTCGAACAACGGATAAACATTGGTAGTCGATTCCATTCCTTGGGGGCAGCAACACAGAATGCACGAGAGAGTCCATTGCAGTTCTACTTAGAGGCTCAACAAAGAGATCCATACCCGAAGAACGCAGTAAGGAGATACTGGTGGTTGAAAGTAGGTTGGAGTGCTCGTTGTAGGTGTGTTATAGGTCAGACAATATACAGTTTAAATCTTATTCTGAAGTAACCAGGAAGCAAGTGTAGCTGACCAAGCAGGGTTAAGGAATAGGTAACAGGCACGCGCATATATAGGCCTATAGGTGCGAGTTTGTGAGAGTAGTGATGCTCGCTATAATAGAGGTAGACTATGTATACTGTTGTGATTAAACTGTTACTTTATGAGTATCATATTCGTGTGATTGAACCAGGATTTAATAAAAAAAATCGAAGACTGTGTGTCCTCTATCGAGTTAGCGCAACGCCGTAGCTTATACTGAGCGAGTCCAAGATTCGAAGCTCAATCGCTAGCCAACTTCGAATAAATTATTGTCACTCACTAGTTCTGGAAAATTTGGTTTATATAAGTTAAAAGCACATAATTATGAATTACTCAAAGGGCAATATACAAGTACGCTGATACATACATAGCTACATACATACATACATACATACATACATACATACATACATACATACATACATACATACATACATACATACATACATACATACATACATACATACATACATACAACATAGTCTACAGGGTGGGCCAAAAAAAAGTAACCCCCTAGGCATTTTTGCTAATATTTTGGCCAATGGTAAGACTTTTTAAATCACGTTTCACAGGCTTAAAGGTAATTCATATCTACGTATAATGGCCAAATATCAAAAACAAATTTCAAACAGAACAAAAGTTATATCACTTTTAGTGAGTCCACCCACTGTTTTTTGATGGTTCAAAAACGTAACGCAACAAAAAGCAACAGAAAACGATTTTACAAAGTCACTTCTTAAATAATTGTTATAAAACAAACTGGATTATTGTTTCACAACTTGAGTTCAATGTGTCGACCACCAGTACCCACACATATTCCGAGTCTTTTTGTAAAATGTTGATGTCTTTGCTGATGAGTTCCAGAGGTAAATCTTACCACATCAACGCGACACTTTACTGCGACCTTTAATTCTCTTATCGTTTTTGGCTTTGGTCGCTGATTGTGGTATTTCTCCAGCGTAGCTCCCCTTACGTGATTATCCATTTGCTGAAGTGCGGACAGATTTCGGGATTCCGCTGCCTTTACGACGTTCCAAAGCTGATCCCCTTTCATCAATGCGGCGGCATATTTTCTAACGGTAGGCCTACTCAGCTTCCACTGTTTATCTGGGCAAGCGGCGATTAGAGCTTTAGCTCAAAGACCCTGTTCATGAAGTAACTGCATGAGCATTTTGTCTGTCATTTACACCTTGCCCATTTTGATATTTTAGAAATTTCAATTTCATTGTTTCAATACAAAAATTATTTATCTGAAAAATTCCGACTTGATCGTCTTCCTACTAAATGACGTCACAGTGACGTGCAACTACGCTGGTACCCCGTTTCTTTTCCAAATAATATGTATCTGGCAATATCAAGTTCGTTTGATAACAATTATTTGAGAAGTGACTTAGTAAAATCATTTTTTTGGCTTTTTGTTGTGTTACATTTTTGAACCATCAAAAAACAGTGGGTGGACTCACTAAAAGTGATATAACTTTTGTGCTGTTTGAAATATTTTGATGAAATTTGGCCATTATACGTAGATATGAATTACCTTTAAGCCTGTAAAACGTGATTTAAAAATTCTTTCTTTTGGCAGAAATATTAGCAAAAATGCCCAGGGGGTTACTTTTTTTGGCCCACTCTGTACATAGCAAAACTACCTCATGAGTTGATTTGGTTGTTGACGCGTCAGTCTGCTGTGGTTGATCGTACGTTGCTACGACTTTGCCTTCTATTTTGACTTGAACTTTTCTGTCCATCAGTCCACGTATAAAGGAATTTGGTGTTCCAGTAACGGATACTGTAGCATGATTCGGAAGAGCCTTCCATTCACTCTCAAGAATCATAACTTTAAAATTTTGACTTACTGCATCATATTGTAAAAGAGACAGGACCTCGAAGGCTTCGTTCTGAAATTCAATAAAATGCATTCGTCGGTTGTAGTCTGCGTCTTTATGATTGTACGAAATAAAGTTGTAGAATAGAGAGAGAGAGAGTTATATTTATTGATCATCAATAGCAATGGTATACATTTCCAGAACAGTCACATATATTGATATCAATGGGTAAACTTTAAGGAACACATGGTTCCGCTAAACAGGCCACAGAATACACTGTCATCATCTGAAATCTTGTCATTAACTGTATCTTAGTATCAGACCGTTCCGACGTATGAGTAGGCATACATTTGCTATATTAGCTGGCCTAGAGTGAGTTGAGCCACTTAGTTTAGTTGTTCTGCTCAATAACGTCCACACTTTCTCTTGCTGTTGAGCTTTCCAGCGACCTCACTCTTGCTCAGACTTCAGCATTGGCAAGAGGTGAAATTCTGGTGAAATAAAATTTCATCAAAATATTTCCGTAGGTCTGTATGTTTGTTATATGTAAGCAAAACAGTTAGTCATCTGAAAACATTCTATGAACCTTTGAAATCTGATCTGTTTCCTTCGTGGGACTTTTTTATGAGCATTGATAATACTGGCCAAAGATGGATCGTTGTAAACAAATTTTTGGTAAATATTGTATAAATAGAAATAGAAAAATAGAAAGCCGAGTTTCGTTGTAAATCTTCTCTAAGCGTACTTGCAATAATATGGAATTACTGAAAACTAGGGTACGACGGATTGGCAGTATTTTGCCAATTTCCTGTTTCGGATATTTGGACACTTTTGGCCGAATCCGGTTTCGATCCGATTAATCGGCAGTATTTATTTTTATTTGGTTCTAAAGTAGCCTACTAATTTAATTTTTACAATTTTTATGTGTCTGCCAGTTTTGTTGATGCGTCGACTCGTAATTTTATTATTTTACACGGATTTTCAATTATAAAAATCACCGAAGCAGGTATTAATGTATTTTTTGTATGAATGAAAAAAGATAATGTTTTTGGTCAAAAATAGATCTATAGGGCCTACTTCTTTTGGTATTTGTATCGGTAGTACAGGAATGCGCAAATTCCGATTAATTATAGTCTAGGGGAAAAGCGATTTGCGGATCAAGATTCGGTTCGACACTATTGAGAACTATATTAATCAACTCCATAGGTCCCAATTTCTCGTTTAAAGTGACTGGTATGATCATGGTAGGTCATAATAGTGACACAACAAGGTGAGGAGAGCTCAGGAGAGAGTCATGAAGGAACTCGATGCAAAGTTTGAAGACGAAATTCAGCAGAATGGCATAAGTTGTATTTTCTTTGATGGGCGTCATGATGAAACGAAGGTCATGTTAAAAGCAGAAGAGAATGGGAAAATGTATCCAGGTTTGGTTAAAGAAGAGCATGTTACAGTTTGCATGGAACCAGGAAGTAGATACCTGTGGCATTTTGTCCCTGCTAAAGCAACTAAAACGAAAACACATGCTGAAATAATTGCTGATAACCTGGTTGAGTGGTTGAAAGAAAGAGGAGCAGACAAGACTCTTCAAGCCATTGGAGGTGATTCCTGTAATGTCAACACTGGATGGGAGGGAGGAGTAATGCATTATGTCGAGGAGAAGCTACAAAGGAAGCTCGTGTGGATTGTTTGTGACCTGCACACAGGAGAACTGCCACCAAGGCACTTAGTTACTGCTTTAGATGGCAAGACACTAAGCAACAACAAGTGGTCAGGTCCCTTAGGAAAAATGTTGGATTCTGCTACTGATCTGGATATCGATCCTGATTTCACAAAAATCTGTGTTGGTCCTGGTCTCCCTCAACTCAGCGATGAAGTAGTGAAAGACTTAAGCACAGATCAGAGCTATGGCTACAGAATTGTCACTGCAATTTGGACAGGAGTTTTGCCGAAGGATCTTGCTCTGTTGGAGATAGGACCTGTCTCACACAGCAGGTGGCTCACAACAGCCCTGAGGTTCATGAGAATTTGGATCTCCAAGCATAATCTAAAAGGAAAGAATCTGAACAATTTGAGGATGATTGTGGAGTTCTGTGTTGGGGTCTATTTTGTTAACTGGTTCAATATAAAGATAAATAACAACTGGACACAAGGACCCAGGCATATTCTTTTCCAGCTACAACTGATGAAAGAACAGAGAGAAGAGGTGAAGGTGATTGTCATGCCTACAGTGAAAAGGTCTGCTTGGTATAGTTTTAGCGAGTGTGTGCTGCAAGCAATGTTGTGCAGTGCCGAGGAGCAGGAGAGAAGAGATGCAGTGGACAAGATACTGAAGATCAGAGGTGAAGGAGATGAGATGACACAGCTTGGAGATAGCCGGGTGAGACCCAGGAAAACACCAACAATCAACCTTGAAGCGACTACAATCGCAACTGATTGACTGGAGCTCTGCAGTCTCTGAGCCCCCTTTAACTTGCTCCCTTACAACAGAAAAGATCAAGGCGCTTGTGGCCAACCCAATGGTGGTTCCCGACTGGCCATCACACACACAGTCTGTTGAGAGGTGTGTGAAAATGACAACCGAGGCAGCTGGTCATGTGTACAGTCATGAGAGGAGGAACCACTACATTAGGGTGTGTCAATTTTCGAAAGATCAATATTTAAAAAGGTAATAGCGATAAATTTGTACATTTTCATGTGGAAAATCGAAATATAGGTATAAATTTTGTTTGCAATGAGATTTACCTACCTCGATTTACGATCAAATTATTGGGTATTAATGTAAATAAATTGCTTTAATATGGAGCTAGCTGAAATATTTTAAAAGACTCTTATATGAGTTTCTTGTCTGTTAGACATTGTATAATGTGTAATATTGTGTATTATTACTGTATTATTGTTATCTATTAATGTCTTTTGCTTATGAATTATCAATTTATTGTACACTGCGTGCAACATAATTATTTTAATGCGTGTTAGAATTTAGCCACTGTTTAACACAATGTGTGTGTTCCTTTTTAGATAGTCAGAATATCCCATGTAAAAACAAGATTGTTAGCCTGGACTCATTTACATCACTTAGTTGGGTCAGGCAGAGAACTGCCTACAGCTGAATTACCAACTGTCAGGGATCTCATTAGATATGGGTTGTACCTGAGAGAGATGAGTGACCAAGATAGACGGAATTACAGCAATGATCAACTTGTCACTGATCTAATGACTGGCATACTTGCTCAGTGGTGCAGAGCAAATCCTAAATTCACTGAGCCAGTCATAAACACCCATACTAGAATCAAAGCAAAGTTGAAATCCATGTGGGAGCAAGGAAACAAGGTGTCTTTAGGCAGAGCTAATTTGGAGGAAAAAGATAGGTTTATGGAAAAGCTCGACAGACTCATGGACATACTTACCTGCAAGTGTGACATCAAGAGTTGTGCTGATGCGGGTTGCAACTCTGCCTGTTTTAGTGGAGTAGTGGAGTACACATATCTTGTGACTGCAGTAGAGAAAAAGATTCCCGTGATTGAGTTAGCTTTTATCAAAGGTCAAAGAGAAAAAGTTGGAAGCATTGGACCTCATCAGATAGGACCAGTTGACCTCCCAGAGACTAGAAGACAATTGTTACAGAAGGAAAGGCAAGAAAAAAGGAGGGATGATGAGAAAAAATGGAGAATGAAGAGTGATAAACAAACCACAGAAGACAAGGAGATGGCACAAAGATCTATGCTTGAAGTCCAGCAGACAGAGTTTGAAGAGTACAAGGATATCATGGAAGAATCAGTGACGGACAATTATAATGAATACATTGATCAAAACAAAAAGTACTTACCTGGTGAAAGTGAGGCCTCTGAAGATTTTGTACAAACTAGGAAGAGAGCAAGGTACAATACTACAGACATTACCAACATAGCCTTGGCAAGTCTAAGACACCACACTGGGTTGAGGGAGACAGCGGAGATTGCTACTGCTGCCTGGATTGATGCCGGACTCGTTACTCAGTTTGACACTACGTTGGTGATTGATCACAACATGACATAATACACTCTCTATTCAACCGAATCAAATAGTGTAAAGATCTGCTGCCAGGGAAACCTGTTGGCCTCCGTGTACCTAAACAACGAACGAAACAGCCGCCTTGTGTCCGCGCGTGCTGGACTGTCCTGGAACAGTTTTCACTGAAAATAAGAACTTGCCTGCTAGACACATGAAAGCAATGGTCGTAGACCAAAGGCAAAGCAAGACTATATTCACAAATTCGGTCTATTTAATTTTTGTGTATACGCCTATAGCCCTATACCTGGTAATTAATTAATCTCAAAAACGTTCGGGTTTAACATTCTAGACTTTTTATTTATGTAGAGGAACTGGAGATTCCATTCTCTACCGTTCTACAGCTAGAATGTCATGTGCCAAGAGATGAACCCATGGTACGACAGTTACAGTATACTATTTGACAACACCTTTAACTTTTCGAGCAACTTACGGATGAAGTCGTATAATCCAGTCTCAGTCTACAGCTGAATTTGGAAGATAATTTGATGGTAGCCAGATGAGAATTGACGTCTCTGAATGGTATCTCGACAATACAGAGTCGATCTGATGAACAATTATAACATCATAATTAACTGTTTATCATAATATAGTACTATCAGGTCCTGTTTGTGTCTGCTTATTGTTGTTTTGTTATTCACCTCCTCAATCATTCTCCTTCTCGCATTCTTCTTCTTCTTCATCGTCGTCTTCTTCCTCTTTTCACTATTCCTCTACTTTCTTCTTCTTCTTTTACTTCCCTCTCTTTCTATTACAAGGCGACTGCCTATCAAAAATAGAAGAGCTCATACTTCGTTAGAGAAGTAATTTTTCTTTTTAATACTTTGCACAACTAAGTAAAAACAAGTCCTGTAGCTTACCTGCTATATCACAGGTACATGTATAGTAAGTGTCAGTAACGCGAGTCGTGACCTAGGGGTCTGCGGGTATACCCGTACCCGCGGGTTTACCGGTACCCGACCCGTACCCGCGGGTCGGGTACGGGTCGGGTACGCATTTCACGGGTCGGGTCGGGTACGGGTAGGTTCGTCACGGGTACGGGTATACCCGGTTTTACCCGTGCCGACTTGAAGTTTTGGGGTTACAATTTCACCGTTACATGCAATAGTGAAACTTGCACCGTCAAAGACTTACAATTATAGGCTAACTGTCACGTCCAAAAGTATAAGTACCATAGGTCTGCACACTAGAGGTCTGCGGGTAGAGCATTTTTTCTACCAGGGCCGTTGTAGTCCGTACCAGACCCGTACTAAAAGTTACTCTCCGACCTTCCCGTACCCGCAGCATTACAATGGAGAAAATTAATTTTACCCATCGCCGACAAATTACTGGTGTCAGGAATTGATGGTGAAGATGGCGAAGTGGTTTACGATGATGATGATGATGATGATGATGATGATAATGATGATGGGTATAAAATAATGTTCTCTATTGTCCTGCTGTTGCTACTACTACTACTACTACTACTACTACTACTACTACTACTACTACTACTACTACTACTACTACTACTACTACTACTACTACTACTACTATTACTACTACTGCTACTACCACCGCTACTACCACCGCTACTACTACTACTGCTACTACTTAGCTGCTGCTACTACTATTACCACCACCACCACTACTACTATTGCTACTACTGCAGCTGCTACTACTGCAAGCTGCTACTGCAAGCTTGCTGCTGCAACTGCAACAACACTACTACTACTACTACTTGCCACCGCTACTACTGCTACTACTACTACTAACTGCTACTACTACTGCTACCGCTGCTACAGCTGCTGCTGCTGCTGCAGCAGCTGCTGCTGCTGCTGCTGCTACTACTACTACTACTACTACTACTACTACTACTACTGTTGCTACTACTGCTACTACTGCTCAGCTGCTGCTATTAGCCCGGTAGGGACTGGGACTGTGAGAAGGCGTGCTAATAACGTGGCGGCCCACTGGCGGGTACTGTACGGGTAACGGGTATACCCGCGGGTACGGGTCGGGTCGGGTAGTAATTTTGACCACGGGTCGGGTACTGGTACGGGTAACGGTCCTGGGGTACGGGTACGGGTCGGGTAGCAAAATGCTCTACCCGCAGACCTCTAAACGCGACACTGTTGACACTGCTCGTATCACATTAATCGTTGCATAAAGCTAGTTCAACTTCTTTTCGCCACTACGTGTGTCTAGTAGATTTGTAGTTCACCTAGTTGATGTTTAACATTTTGAGCCCAATAAGCGCAGTCAACTCTCGGAGTTTACAAAGTTCAATAAAAAGCATTTACAAAATATCGACCAAGCTCTTTAAACTATTGTTAACTTCATTGGGACTTGTCTTACAATCGCTCAGTCTAAAGACTGCCTATTATAGTGCGATAGGCCTAAGTTAGCATGACTAGGCCTACAAGCGTAGCAACACGTGTAAAAATGAAAGAAAAGGATATGTAAATACCTTGTTGATGCTTTAGTCCAAAGGCCCAGCACACAACATCCCAAGTGAATCTGTTGCATGTAATGTCCAATATTCGATCGTTCATTAACGTTTCAACATATTCCAGCAATGCTGCCACTAACAAATGTCGATATTCCATAATGTTACTAAATCCTTCAAAATAGACTCTTAAATTAACTGTAAACTATTAAGTTGCTTGATTTAGACCAGTATAACCTTCGAAGATAGGCCCTACCTTCAATCAAACCTTATTTTTATAGCTAATTTATGCCCATTCATTTTCTGGCAAGAATTCTCAGTTCTGTATTCTAGCCTACTACTAAACTGTCTGTAAATTTGTATGTAGTAGTTAATTTTTAAAGACCACAAACAGCTGGTGCGATTGCGCTACGCCTGTGTATTAGAGGTTTGCGGGTAGAGCATTTTGGCTACCCGACCCGTACCCGTAACATAGGACCGCTGCGCGTACCCGTACCCGACACGTAGTCAGAATTACTACCCAACCCGACCCGTACCCGCGGGTAAACCCGTATCCGTACTGAACACGCCACGTAATTAATAGGCCTTCCCATGATACCGGTACCAATAGTCTCACAAAGTATGTTGTAGTAGTAATAATAATTATCTGATGATCATGGTGATGATCACAGTAATAATAATAATAATAATTATATTAATAATAATAATAATAATAATAATAATAATAATAATAATAATAATAATAATAATAATAATAATCATAATCATAATAGTCTTAATCATATTCCTAATGAGAATGATAATGATGACAGTGAACCTGTTTCATGGATAATCGTGCTGCCTAACTGAATTTCTTAATGTTCGGAGTATGGCTTTTTAGATTTATAGCCCAAATGGAAAGATTTACCAAAATTGGTGCAATATAAGAAGGCTATAGTAACACCAGATGTAGCTATGTCATACACCATAATTTGATGCCAGTAAAAACTCATAATTGACAATATTTTGGGAGGGCCCGTGGCGCATTGGATAACATCTGGCACAGTGACCGAGAGGTACCGAGTTCGAGCCCCGTTGGGCGGATTTGCTTTGTAGGCTGCTATTAGCGCCGTTGTATTACAAGGCTGTCTGTTCTGTTAGTAGTTAAGATTTCAATTGCATAACATGTAAATGTACAGCGCAGTGCGTTTGTCAGGCGCTTATTAAAGAAAAGATATTATTATTATTATTATTATCGTTGAACTTTCAAATTTCCACGGCCGATTACAAAATGGTACAGATGTGACGTTGTGTACCGCCACTATTACATGAAATCCCAAAACTTCAGTTCGGTACGGGTAAAATCGGGTATACCCGTAGCCGTAATGCTTCTACCCGTACCCGACCCGTAAAATGTCTACCCGACCCATACCCGACCCGGGTATCCTGGTAAACCCGCAGGTACGGGTATACCCGCAGACCCTTGCAGTGTATACGTACTTCCACCTCTGATGAGATGCTGCAGACGCTGAAAACAATACATTGCAGCCAGTGGAGTCTGTCGGACACTACTTTCGGTGTTGGTCATCAGTTTGTTAAAAAACGTAGAAGCGATCATGAGAGCGAGCATTTCTTTCATTTCCGGACTTTCTGAATAAAAACAAGAAACAACAATACAGTCTTTCGTACACATAATTTTAAACTCTGAGATAAAAAAATTAGCTGCATTAGAAATGAGGCTGACAGCTAGTTACTACTGAGGCAGATGACCAGTAGTAGGTTCTAAGCGTTGGGGCATAATTTTCGCACTTTTATATGTTTTGATTCTAGACCTATTTTGTTGCCGTTAACTATCAGTTTTAAACTACGAATTTTTGCGTTACTTATAAGCATATTAGGTCATTTAATCGACGGCCCTGTGTTTCATTATTAAGCCAATAGTAGTTTTCGGAGGAGGCGGTAGTAAGCAGACTGCACCGAGACATTTTTATGCCCAGTAGACCATAGCCAAAATGATATCCGCATGCAAAGCTCAATTTGTTTGCTCAGGCGTTGTAGGTCTATCGAGTTCATACTAAGCAAGGTAAAGTTACGGTAGTTCTAAGTTATAGTACATATGTAGGCTATATTTGCATATTTTAATCTGTCAAAAGGAAATCTACCAAAACAGATTTTAAGTTAACTGTTTTGAAAAACTTTAGGTTTACAGTTTACGAGTTATTGAAGACATATCACACGTACGAGCGTCAAATTTCGTTTTGGACATGAGGTTTATCTATCATTTGTAATAATGTACATAATTATTAACAATAACTTTATTGTTGATCAGACGAGCTAAGAGTATCAACGCTTGATTTCATTTTCAGAATATTAGCCTAACACCTTCCAAATCGATTTGTACGTTTTCTTGATTGAAACTTTTGGTCCAGTAGATCGTTTCGACGTCTGATTGTCGTGCGTTCATCGTTCTGTAGAAACCTTGTAAATTCCTGAAAACAATACATTTGCATGAATTGGATAAGTGGTTTTTAAATAACCACAAAACAATTATTAGTCAGTTTCAATTGTTCCCAAGAGCACGAGATTTTATAAAATCATATATTTCTTGTAGGAAGACACCACAGGCATTGATCTGTACTGAGTTGTGCTACAAGCCATTTTCAGAGGTTATGTTCTTCGGTATAGATGAAGGCTGGCAGAAAATCCTGCATATATTTCCTTCAGGCTTCAACTAATCCCTCTCACTAGTATCTTCTTTCTTCAATCTGAGTGACTTAGGATCTTGTTGTATCATGTCGCCCCATCGCTTCTTCTTCCGTCCCCGACTGCGGCGTCCGGTGATCTCTGCCATTATAATTGTCTTCATGCAGCTTTCATCGTCTATTCTCATCTTATATATAATTAGCATCATCTTGAAAATAATAAAACCAAATCGGAATGTTTACAAGAATCAACAAAATCTTTGACTCACGAGGATCCGAGGTCCAGGTCTTCGGCCAACCTAAGGCCAACCATAGAAGGCATCAGCTTGGACGCGCACCTAAGTTCTTTGTTAAAGAATTCGTCCAACGTCTGATAGCTTCGGTTCCAATTGTGCGCCTCGGTCAAGAGCACCGACTGAGAGCTATCATGTAACGTATAAAAACAGGCGCTAATAATTACAGTCAATAATTAGTAGATCAGAGCCAGAAGAAAACTAAATAACTAACTTGACTAGACCAGTCTGACCAAATTTTGCCGCCAGAGGCAAGTGATTATAATTTCCCCCAATTGTTTTAAAATTTTAACGTAAAGCAGCAATTTTGACAAACTAATGTGTTGAGCGTTTGTTGAAGAATGAAGATCTAACATAATGGCATCTGTCAGACACAAAAACCTCTCTAGCCTCGATAGCTGCAATGTCTGAAAATATCGCCGAAATTAATGGAAGCGCATACTTCATTTTCAATGGAAAAGACAGCAAGGTTTATTAGTCTTTCTTGCAACACTAACTACACATATGATTTGAAAAGAACGTTCACAAGAAACTACTGAGTCTGGCAATGTCAACAGAATCTGGGAAGCTGAGGCCAAAGTCTAGTTTAAAGGGCCTAAAATTATGTTTATTCTCAGACCCGTGGCACAAATGTAGGCTAATTGTTGTGATTTATTAGAGTCTTCTTTAATCTAGTTACAATAATGAAGTGTAATAAAATCTCCTCGAAGTTGAATATATGCTACCATATTGGTAATACTTAGTTCAGTTATAAAAAATTCTAATCAAACTTTAATCAAATTAAAACACTCAACTAAGCCCGATTTCCGACATATTGCGGGAAATTGCAAGGAAAAATAAATAATAAATATGTTAAATTATTAAACTATTTTATGAATTCTAACTTCTTCAGACGTGGTTGTGTGATGACAAGACGATTCAGCAGCCCAACATGGTCCATTAGGTTACTTGTAAAGATGAAATCAAACGTCATATCCAATGGCATCAGCCAATGACACAGATGGAAAAGGTCCGTCGCCCAAAAAGTATACGTCACCTAAATAATTAACAACACACTTGCTTGCAAACTTGCTTGCAAACAACAGTGGTAGCGTTCATTCCAGTTTTAGTATACTGCAGAAGCAAGTAATCAATCAATACCTATATCAGAAGTGTTCTCAGTAAACACACCTTCCGTTGACACTTAGGCCTAATGGTTCTCACTCACCTTCGTCACTTTCCAAGATTCGAGATAAAAAGAAATCGTTTCTCTCATTTTCTCGAAGCAGGCTTCATGTACTGTAGAATATTTCTCTAAAAACTCTCTACAATTTCAACACATAGAAAAAGCAAAGGTTAACATGAAGTAACTGAAATTAAATTAAAATTGATTTAAAAAATAAAGTAGATCTTCAATGTCCCATAGCGGAGCGCAGAGTAGGCGTCCATAACTCAATATTCTGTTTTCAGCCCTTGAGCTGGCAATTTGCAAAGCCGCAGGTCATGGATACGGTTCTAGTACATCTTAGCATAATTTTATCTACGCATACGCTAGTACCAAGTTCCCTGTTTGGTGATAGAGGCAAGTGCGCGTTAACAACATGCGCAATTTGCACATGCTCAGGCTCAAACCACAAACGTTAACTCTCAGACCAACGCGCGCCTACAGATAGTAGAGACCGTCGTGTGAAACGCAAGTGATGCAAAGGAATGAAAATTTCATTATGATCTTTGCATAACAAGAGAAAATTAATCTTCTTTGAAAAGCCAAAATCAGAAATCCAATTAAAATAAGGAAGAAATCAAAAGGGGCAAGCAACCTTGCTTTTATAGAAATTTGGCTGTTAATGCGAACTAACACATCAGCCTAAAATTTGTCTCACAGTTGACGAAATTTCGCATTGTTGATATGGAGTTAGAACTGAGGGTAAATGGACCAATCTGATATATATATATATATATCAGAATTTGCTACCCTCAATAATGTAGTGGTTAGCGTGCTGCTAGAGAGGTTGGGGTTCAAATCCCAACAGGACAGATATTTGGATCAAGAATTATGCTCCACCTGCGACCCATGCAAATTCAGCTATAACGAGTACACAGACCGTATACTGTCGATGGGAAGATGAGATGGTGAGGGAGTGGACTGACCACCTGCCCTCATCTGCCGAGGCTAAGGAAATGAAGTCGCAAACATTTCGCACCAATGGCTGCCTCAGGGCTAGCTTCAGGAAATGCTCTTTCTTCTTCTTCTGTGTCCAGTTCGGGGTGTCCAATAGTCTACAATTAGTTAGCTGGAAGCCAATCTAGAGGTCGGGGTTCAAATCCCCGCCAGGACAGAAGGATTATATTGAGATTTTGATTGCACTTTCGTTTTCTAGCAGACTTCGTGTACATTACGTGCAACGTCGGTGGGAAGACCAGGAGTTGTATATGTAGACTAAGAAAGATGAAGTCGCTAAAACTTATACATGCATGGCTGTCTCGTGAATCTTGCATGGCCTTGCTCAATTGGTTTTGATTAAAAGATAAGGGTTTTCTTCGATGCACGGAGACAGTGATAAAGAAATTTTCACATTAGTTCAGAGCAACATATAAGTCCTCAGACTCTCTTGTTTTAACCTAACCAACTATATTCACGAAACTGTTTGGTCTAATCTTGTGCATATCTGAACCTCTATACCTAAAGCTAAGTTGTTTTGTTGGTATAATTTCGTTTGATCCGCAACGTATGCATGTATAAATGTGCTCTTATTTACTTGGCTTATATATATATATATATATATATATATATATATCGTAAAAAGTGCACTCTAAATCAGTGTGCTATTTTGCAAGGTCTTGAAGTGCAATAAAAAAGACATGTGAAGTACCTTTGCAATGGTAAGTAACTGGCAGCTGCATGTGCTCCACCTTCAACACGCCATTCGTCACAGCCAGGTCGCATCAAAGTTGGATTGACAAAGTCTTTTTGGGGCTTATGATCTTCAGAAAATTTCAGAAATCCATCACAGGCTGCAGTCAGCATTTCCTTCCCAACAATTTTCACATCTGACTCTTTTATTCCACGATCAATGTAAACTTGAATTGCTGCGTATTTCGAAACATTGTTTTCGCTAAACGACATAGTTTTGCCACCATCTACGAGTGATTTGAGTCGGCTTTGTTTGACCGCAGATTGGTCGAGTTTCCTTTTGAGCCAGCAATTCCATGTCTTTAACACAGACTTGAGAGACTGTTTGTCACCGAATTTGCAGATTCGTTCACTGTCTCGGCTTGAATTGCTGTATTTATCAATAAGGTCTTCCAAAACGGCCTTGAGTTTTATCAAATGTTTTTCAATGATAAACACGTTGTACCAAACACTCCACAGAAACTCTGCATCAGATTTACTTTTTGGATCCACTTTATTCATGATTTCCAGGAGGATTACATCTCTGGCTATGACGTCTTGGTCATCATCGTTCAGATGGAAACGTATTTCCTTAACTTCGTCAGCTGAAGACGGAGGTCTCTGACTCAGTCCAGCAACAGTTGCCATGACGTGTCTTACATCGCCAAGACCCAACACCAAGATGTCCATCTCACGGCTGACTTTAAAGTCTCTGAGGAAGTCGTGCATTCGTGTATTCCCACATGCATAATATAATCTGTATTCGGGTGCAACGAAAGGAACCCAACACTTTGACAAAATTTGTAACACTGACGTTTCCTCAGCCATGATTCAAATCGAACCTGCTGCAGTACAAAGAGTAAAGTCAGTTTTGCAACATTGCCATGACGTGTCTTACATCGCCAAGACCCAACACCAAGATGTCCATCTCACGGCTGACTTTAAAGTTCCTAAGGGTCACACCACTACGTTCTTTGTAAACCTCAAGACTGTATTGTTTAGCCGTGGTTGGACTGGGAGCGCTTCTGAGTAGATTACCTTGAAGGGGCGCTATATAAATACTCCTTAATAATAATAATAATAATAATAATTCCTACACAATTTTGTGTGCAACTGTGCATGTAGATTTAACAAAACTTCCGACACAAACGTTGAGACTTGACCTCCATATATGCTATATTATAGCATGAGGTCCTGAGTGGCCGAGTGGGTTGGTAGCCCGCTCTCCACGTCGGCGGCCCGGGTTCGATTCCCGGTCGGTCGGTTTATCAGAGATTATTTCTCGGATCTTTACTGCGGGTGGCTCGGTCGCAATATAAACGTGGAGTACAATACAATACAATACAACACAATATAATTGGGGCGCGGTGGTGTAGGGGTATGTTCGGTGCCTTGCAGCTGGAGGGTTGCGGGTTCGAATCCACCTCAAAAGCCGCCGCGTAGGGACCCTGGGCAAGTCCTTCACTCGCAATTGCGCATGCGCTTCGGCGTGAAACTCCGATTCAGCGTCTGCGCTGTAGTCGGGAGCGCCTCTGAATGGGAATTCTGAAAGGGGCGCTATAACAAGTGTTCAAATACAATACAATACAATACCTCCAACTTTCTGGATTCGACACTGAATAGACATTGACTGATTAATTATATGACTATGAGTCAACGAATCCACGAGATTACTGCGTTTACACGTACATGAAACATTCTTAGGCCCATTGAGTTTACACTCTAGCATGAAAACCGTTTCGAACTACAGAACACGTTTCCTTAGGACTAAATAAAGATTACCAGTAAACACAGGCTTGGGTTCTTTATTTGGTTTCATTGTGTTTATACCGCAGTTACATACTTTAATCCTCGCATATCTCTTCTTATAATTATGTTTGACCACCTACACTGGCTACTCCTTTTGGCTCGTATTCAACATATGTTCCTTGTACTTTTATATTGATCCTTTTCTGACTTAGCCCTAAATACCTCTGTGATCTCATCCGTCTGCCGACCTCAGCCATCTCACATCTACCCCTGTGCTCACTTGACCTACTTGAACTCTTTGTCCCGCAGGGCGAGGACTGTCATGACCAAATCTTGTGCTTTGATTTTATTTGTCCCACTCCATGGAACCGACTTCCTCCCATTACTCGCTTATTGATTCAAGCTGAAGCCTCCCTGAATCCTATCGCTGCTTAAAGACAGCCTTATTTTCTCAAGGTCTCTCGCACTTGGAGTGACTCTGATTGGTGTAGCACTGTTAGTGGCGCTGCATAAAGTTATAGATACAATACAATAAATAATCAAGTTTAAACAGGAAAGTTTTACGAAAGTTTTAATTGTTTATGTTTACGAAGCCAAATATAACACGATCAAAGAGTAACCTTTTTGCACAAAATGTTGACTAGAATATGTTGCCATATTATGTGCGTTGCTGTGTTAGCTAAGACAGGGATTGAATTGTGGGAAGGTTGGGAGGGTTCAAACCTCCCGACATTTTATCAACCCATCCAGTTAATTCCCAAAAATTACCATGGGGTTAAGTCAAACATTTAAACGGTTAGAAATCAATGGAACTTACGAGAGTAATTTCTTGGATTGCTGCCTTGAAGCGTTCTATGCAGTCGTGCTCGAGCAAGCAGACTAGCCTATTCTTGAGCAAACGTGTTGACCTATTGAAGTACTTCTAAATGAAAACGCTTTTACTGTGAACGTTAACATGTACTCCATAGTCCATACAAGCATCGGCAAGGACTGACTAGGACTATTTATGAGAGGTTATAGGCCTAATGCGGTTCGAAAAACCGAAACTGGGTTTTTTCTATTTGCGAAGTTTTCGGAAATTGTATAAGGGCCTAGGCCTACAGACTAGCACTCGCCTTTCCGATTATCTAAACGGTCCTTATTGCCTGCAGCGGTCATAGACATCTTATATATAACTAGACAGAGCTTCCTGTGTTGAGCTGCCCAGTGACGTCGAAGCAGCCGATGATGGGCGATAATAGAGCATAAAACAGAGAGTACATGGTATGCGCGTCTAAATATAGATATCGATGCGCAATCATTCGTAAATGGGGAACCAACATGGCGCCCAGCCAAAACAGTCTCGAGGCTTCAGCAAAAATCACGTGATACCACCGGCCTGGCAGCGGTGATATCGCAGATATAGCAGGTCTTCTATGTAATTTTCAAGCGACGACTCTAGTTAGTGCAAGAGAGGTGACGACGTCCACGCGATATCACCGATATCACCGCCCTCAAGCGACAGGCGTTTTAGTCGATCCTTATGAGATAGATTTATCAGTCAGTCGATCCTTATGAGATAGATTTATCAGTCAGTCGATCCTTATGAGATAGATTTATCAGTCAGTCGATCCTTATGAGATAGATTTATCAGTCAGTCGATCCTTATGAGATAGATTTATCAGTCAGTCGATCCTTATGAGATAGATTTATCAGTCAGTCGATCCTTATGAGATAGATTTATCAGTCAGTCGATCCTTATGAGATAGATTTATCAGTCAGTCGATCCTTATGAGATAGATTTATCAGTCAGTCGATCCTTATGAGATAGATTTATCAGTCAGTCGATCCTTATGAGATAGATTTATCAGTCAGTCGATCCTTATGAGATAGATTTATCAGTCAGTCGATCCTTATGAGATAGATTTATCAGTCTGTCAATCCTTATGAGATAGATTTATCAATCAGGCGACTATAAATAGCATGCCATAGCCCATAGGCCTACTTAAAATTATGTTCAAAAGGCACCATTTAAAAATCAGAGTTAAAAGCAGTACACTACTAATGACAAAACAGAAAATATTAATAGCTACTAGGTCTACTTTCCAATCTTAATATAATCTTACTGGTGGTAGGCCCTAAGTGTTTGAAAGTATTGTATGGTGCTTTACAGATCTAAGCTTATAAGTTCATTATTCAAATATAGTACCGTATAGCCTATCCTACATTGCCATTTTGGGGCCTCGTATGCCTCCATTCTCAAGTAGGCCTATTGCTCACTCCTACTGGTTCAGTTAGGTAAGATAGTTACGCCCACGCGACGCTAGAAGGCCTAGTTTACAACGAGGTAATCGTAATTAGTTCAGTCTGCTTGCTAGTGTCGACATTTCGTCACTGTACACCATAGTTGTAAAAAACGTTTCCATAGTTTTTTAGTTTTTCCAAAAAGCGTCGTTTTTTCCGTTTTTTTTATTTTTATGTAACTATTTATTTATTTACTGTCTGTTATTATTTGTTTAATTTCATTTTTTCTGATATCCCTTACGTTGTCTCCATCCTTTCAAGGATTCAGCAAATTTACATCACATTTTAGTGTCATCAGTTGAGAAATAAATTGCACGATAGGCTACAGGAAATCAAATTTTAAAAGTTATTTGAATTTCTAAGTTATTCAAAATGCTAAATGTTGCCTTTGTACACAGTAATCTCCGATTGCCTGATAAACTGACTGATATTACTCCATATCAAGTTATTTATTTTTACTAAAAATTGTAAGTACAATTTTTAGTTAAGTACACTCTATACTTACAAAGTTTAGTTTTTAATTGTTTATATCAGCATGGACTTATGTGGACTTATGTTTACAATTTAAATTTGAAAAGATTTCAATATTTCTAATTTCTCAGTTTCTTATTAAACCAAACATATGAAAAAGAATATAATTGTTGTAGATTAATGTTATTTGGTGTTTTACTAATAAAGTTGTGCCATTTGCTGATTAAAATTAAATTGTGTAGACAAGGTTTTTAATTTTAAAATGCAGTATTGCCTACAAGATATGACAAAGTTATATTATTTTCTTTTTTCGTTTTCACCGTTTTTTCCGTTTTTTATTTTTTGGAAAAAACGAGGTTGTTTCGTTTTTTATTTTGTTCTTACAGCTTTTAACAACTATGCCGTACATAGTACACAGTGACAATTGTAACGGATCTGCATTATCTGCTACTGTATACTAGGCTACCAATTGCTAAGGCTACTAGTGACTACTATAATTATACACAATAGAGACAAAATTTCACTAGACTACTAGACAAACCTGCCACCTTAGGGGAGGGTCGAGGCACACTGCTGCTTCGCACCACCTTTGAAAAATCCAAGCGCCGCCACTGGCGTAGGCTGCGTATCATGTGCCCCTGTGATTAGAGGTGTACGGATCGCGGTTCGCCTTCCGAAAGAGGATCATTTTGTAATGGAACCAAAGAATGAGGCTGATTTAAAGAAAAGCAGCGAGGCTTGCCACTCAACACAGGAAACTACTTATGATATATCTTCTTCTAAAGAAAAGAATGAGAGTCGGGTTCCTGCAAAGCAAACTAGTGAGAATGGTTCTATAGAGGACTCCAACTGGCTCTGTTCTTCTACTGCAGACCCACATCTCCCTCAAGCTCAATCGCAAGAGATGAAGAGCAACGTCAAAAGTGATGTATTTGCAGAAAATGCTTTTAATTCAAAATCTGTTGAATTGTGTATGTTTTGTCGGTTGGAAAAGACAAATATGAAGAAGTGCATTAACTGCAAAAGTGCAGCATATTGCAGTTGGGAGTGCCGACTTATTTCAGAGATTGAAATACCTGGCTAACACGGTCCGTACACGGGGACCTTAAATGGTGTGGCGCCTACTAAAACATGCAGCGGTGGTCAAGGTTCTTACCCGATCAATTCACTGAAAAATTAGCAGGGTCGAGGCAATTATACGGTCGCTATATAAAAACGTGTACATTTACATTTACTGTTTGCTAAGTGCATAATTTTTTATCACAGTAATCAGTACAATTTCAAGCCTACAGCTCGTCAAAAGTGTGCAATTAACAGTAGATGAACAGCATCATATCAAAAGGTCAATCCAAAAGGGTCACATGGACCCGCTGCGGCTGGATCGACCTTTTTCTGGATAATATTTGGCAGTAGTAACAGTGCAAAAAACAAAATGCATTGTGTGAGAGTATGATACACAAATCACAAATCAACGAACCAAACATAACTGAAAGTTTAAGTCTTAACATACAGAGATCAAGCAGTCTTTAAATTTTTTCTTAAACAGATTAAGGGTGGGAAGATGCTTAACATCATTGGGAATATTGTTCCAAATCGAAGGGCCAGAACATTTTATCGAAAACAATTTCATTCTAGTATGTGCAATGTCAGTGCGGTAATTTAACAAGGTTCTAGTGTAATGATCATGTACAGCAGTTCCCTGATAAAAATAATCATCAAACGTACTAGGCAACAATCTGTGATGATAGCGAAACATGAATAAACCAATTTGAAACTTATTTATATCTGCTAATCGAAGTATATTATAGGTTTGAAAAACAGGTTTGGTACTGGCAGACCAGTGCAACATGAAAATGATTCGAATGGCACGTTTTTGTAGAATCTCCAAGTCTTTCAAATAAGAAGTATAATTTGCAGCCCAACAAATGTTGCAGTATGACAAATAGGGGAAAATTAAAGAATAATATAAGCTTTGTAGAGTAGTTTTATGGAGACAGTGACGAATCCTTGACAGTATGCTGATATTCTTGGCTAATTTCTTAGATATTTGCATAATGTGTTCTTTCCAAGTGAGGTGCTGGTCCAGATACACACCTAAAAATTTACATGACTCGGTCTGCATAATTTGTTTGCCATCTATTGTAAGTCTATAATTATAAGCTGGCAGCAGTTTACGGCGGGATCGAAACAGAATAAATTTTGTTTTATCAATATTTAGCGACAATTTATTAGCTCTAAACCAGGAAGAAATGGTGGTTAGCTCATGATTGGCTCTTTCAAACAGTGATTCTACTGATTTATCAGATATAAAAACATTTGTGTCATCCGCAAACAGTATGTAGTGAAATATTTTGGAGGTAGCTGCAAGGTCGTTTACATATATTAGAAATAGTAATGGCCCCAGAATTGAGCCCTGTGGTACCCCACAATTTATGGGTTTGCTAATGGATAACTGACCCTTAAAATAAACATATTGTGATCTGTTGTTAAGAAACTCGGAAAACCATGCACTACTTACACCTCTGATACCATAGTGATCAAGTTTTTCTAATAGGATTTTGTGGTTTACTGTGTCAAAGGCTTTGGAGAGATCAAAAAAAATTCCTAGAGAAAATTCACGGTTATCTATGGATTCCAAGATTTTACATTGTATTTCCAAAAGTGCCATATATGTTGAATGTTGTTTTCGAAAGCCATACTGATTAGGCGATAAAACATTCATCTTAAGAAAATAATCCATCAATCTGTTATACATGATTTTTTCGAAGAATTTAGAAAAATATGGTAGTATAGAGATGGGTCTGAAGTTACTTATTTTATTTCTTTCACCCGATTTATAAAGAGGTATGACTTTAGCAATTTTTATTTCTGCTGGGATGATGCCAGTAGAAAATGAACTATTTATGATTTGAGCCAGTGGTTCAGCAATAGCCTGGATTGTGGCCTTTGCTACACTAGGGCTTATATCATCCATGCCACAACTGTAAGTTGTTTTTAACTGTTTTGCAATATCAGTTACTTCCTGCTTAGTGGTAGGCAAGAGTCCAAAAGAAGAGTTTTGTGAATCCTTTAAGAATGTTTTAAATGTTTCTGGGTTTTCATTAATTTTAGAAGCTAATGTGGGACCAATATTAACAAAATAATCATTGAATTTATTAGCAATTTCTAGCTTATCAGAGATGTCTGTTCCGTTTATATTAAATATGTCAGGGGTAGGGGAACTATCATTATTATTTAATAATAGTCTTATAGTTTTCCAAGTTTTTTTAAGATCATTTTCACATTTCTGGAATTTGTCTGCATAATACATTTTCTCAGCATGTTTTCTAATTTGTTTAAACTTATTTCGATATTTAACGAAGGTGGCTTTCCTAGACTCAGTGGGATTTTTCAAATATGCGGAGTAAAGTCTTGATTTCTTTTTGCAGGATTTGAGCAGTGCACTGGTCATCCATGGTTGCTTTACATTAAGATAACCCCTTTTGCTATTGGTTATAATTGGGAAACTCTGATCATACAAATCTTTATAGGTATCCATGAAACAGGTGTAAGCAGTACAAGGCTCACCCATAACACATAATCTTTCAACATGCGACCAATCAACCTCTGCCAGAGAAACACTGAATTGAGCAATAGTTTTTTCATTAATTAGCCTACTGGCAGAGGCAGCTGGCTGAGACCGTTGCACAGAGATATCTATACAAAACATAACAGGTAGGTGATCAGAGATATCGTTTAGTAAAATATATGATTCTTGTTTATCTGTAAGAAAATTACTGAATATGTTATCAATAAGAGTGGCATTAAGAGAAGTAATTCTAGTTGGATGCAGGATAGATGGCAAAAGTTGATGGGACGTCATGATGTTAAAAAATCGTGTGTAGGTCGATGTTCAGCCAGTTTGAGCAAATTTATGTTAAAATCACCAGCAAGAATAATCTTATGATTAGTACTAATCATCTTGGATAAAGTGTGTTGAATGGCTATATTGAACTGGTCGACAGGATTACCAGGAGGACGATAGAGGGTGCCAATTATAATGTCCTTACACTTTGTTTGGTGAATCTTAATGAACATGCATTCAAAACAGCTATTGGCATTAGACCACTCTGAATCAATAACTTCAAAAGAAATGCCACACTTAATATAGAAACCCACCCCACCGCCCTTGCCATAATGTCTACACTTATGCACAAAATTATAGCCAGGGACTGACACTGCCATTTCCAAGCTGGCATCCAGCCAAGTTTCAGTGACTGCCAGAACAGTAGCTTTTGTCAATGAAAGCATTATTTGAATTTCGGATAGTTTATAAAATAAGCTTCTACAGTTTAGATGAGCAACAGACAAATTATCACGATATTTCAATTTAGCTACTGTTCCACTCACTTGTTCCATATTTAAGTAAGTGCTTGCACATACTGTTCTACCCGTGAAAAGGTTAATATCAGCATCTATGTCCTGGTCTAACAGTAGTGTGCGCCCATCTTCATAATGGTCAACTGGTTCAAATATGATATCATTACATCCTCTCACATTTGACGTGCAATTTGAGACTGAATTTAGAAAATCCCGTTCATCTTCGATGTGATTAAAAGGAAAAAGAGATAATGTACATAAACGACAAAACCAGTGAGATTCAACTGAAGAGTTAAAGAGACCAACCAGGTCAGTGCAACACAGGTGGCACCAAGAACCACATAAAGTGCAAAGAATTCTCTTACATGTATTACTGACAAACTTATTACAATAAGAGCATGAGCTATGAGAAGGAGACATTGAATGGGAATGGCTAGGCTGTTGATAAATTCACAATTTTCATAAAGAAAAAATGTCTTAGCTAATGTCTATAGCAGCTGGTTAGACCTGATATTTCTTTAGGTCCTCTATGGAATTTATTTGGTCAGGTTTCTCACCAGGAGTTGCTGTTCGTTTGATAAAGACGAATCCTCCGGTAGTCCATGTTCCAGCGATTTTCTTGTTCTTCAGGAGGCGTCGAGTTTCCGAGAAGATGTGTGCATTGTTTTTTGTTAAGTTCTCGTTGATGAAAATTGGCCGAGCTTTTATGCATCCTTATAAGTTGGTATAGCATGAGTGCAGCTTATGTCAGATGGGACAGCATGATGTCTGACATGATCAGTCTAGGTTGTGGAGTCAGGCAGGGTGGTGTCCTCTCACCAATACTTTTTGCGGTATACGTCAATGACATTATAGAGAAATTGAGTCGGTCCAACCATGGATGTCGGATTGGGGAACTGTTCTTGGGGTGCATAATGTATGCTGACGACCTCATTTTAATGTCTGCATCACTCTGTGACCTACAAGCAATGGTTGCAATTTGTGTTGAAGAAATGGAGAGTATTGACATGAAGTTAAATGTAAATAAATCTCAGGTGATGAGGGTGGGCCCCTCTTTTTGTACTTCATGTAAAATGATTAGCCTAAATGATGTTCAAATTAACTATGTTGAAAAGCTTAAATACTTGGGTTGTTTCCTTGTCTCTGCCAAGTCATTTAAAGTAAGTCTGCATGAAATGAGAGTAAAGTTTTATAAATCGTTCAATGCACTGTATAGTAAATGTTGCAAATTCAGTGAGCCAGTACTACTGCATCTTGTTAGTGCTCACTGCAAACCATTCTTGCTTTACGGAATGGAAGTGGTGAGCCTCAGTAAAACTGAACTGAACTCACTGAATTACACCTACAGCAATGCCATCTGTAAAATTTTCAAAGTCAGCCACTGCAGTGTTGAGGACATTCTGCACTTTACGCAGGAACCTAATATCAATGACTGCTGGCTGGCAAGAAGAACTAGACTCTTTCAACGAGGCTCAATTATCGGGAACACTATTGTAAATTTTGTATGTAATCTGTTATGTGCATAGTATACATGTAATTTGTAGTAATGAAACTTGGACAGTTGGACTACGTATGTAATATTTCTAATTAGTATAGTACAGACAGGTCTGCTGGTCTGAGAATGCTGTATCTCTGTGTGTTTTTTCTCCTTTTTTTCTGTGCTACCATATTTGGTGAATAAAAGATTGATATAAATAAAATAACTGATCACACAGGAACTGGGGAAATACACAGAGAACAGTATTCTCGAGAATGTTCGGGAGAGAAGGCATATATTGGTCTACCTAGTTAAATTAATATCTCGTTGCAGGAAATATAGATGCAACAATTCGTAGACTGAGAAAATATTATCAGCTGGCAATAATTAGTTAGCAATAATTGTTACTGACATTTGCTATTAGTATTTTTGTTGACCTGCACGTGTTAATATAGGCTACATAATTAAAAGCAGGAATCATATTCCGTTTCCACAAGCGATAATATTTAGTTATGACAACAATAACTGTGATTAACGACACCATGCTATAGAAGACGTGAATTTTAATTTCTTCTGCAGCGGCGAAACATTTACAGAGTAAATATTCGCTTCGTTATTCCTACAGAGAATACTCGCCCGAGGTCATCAGGGTATTATAGTCGACAGATGGAATTAGAGCTCTTGCGATTTATTCGTAGGAGGGTATTCAAGATACATGTAGAAGTCATTGATGTACAATTGCTGAAGTTCTTATAATATTCAGCATGCTTAATACGACGTCATCAAGGTCGTTGGCAAGTGATTCTGTGGTTCATCCAATCTTTGCGCTGGCATTCAACGCTGCAGTACTTAGCACTCTTGCACTGGCTGCACTTTTTCATTTCTGTGCCAAGCACTCCACAACCGTTGCATCGGTTCATCAGTGGTTGTGTGCTTGGGAACTGTTGAGTCTGGCACTCAAGCCTATGTCTCTTCCAGTCAGCACGTTGGCATTCTTTACTGCAATATGCTGCACTTTTGCAGTTAATGCACTTCTTCATATTTGTCTTTTCCAACCGACAACACATACACAATTCAACAGATTTTGAATTAAAAGCATTTTCTGCAAATACATCACTTTTGACGTTGCTCTTCATCTCTTGCGATTGAGCTTGAGGGAGATGTGGGTCTGCAGTAGAAGAACAGAGCCAGTTGGAGTCCTCTATAGAACCACTCTCACTAGGTTGCGTTGCAGGAACACGACTCTCATTCTTTTCCTTAGAAGACGAAACATCGTAATTACTTCGCTGTGTTGAGTGGCAGGCCTCGCTGCTTTTCTTTGGATCAGCCTTTTTCTTTGGTTCCATTACAAAATGATCCTCTTTCTTTGACTTCGTCGAAGGGACAGTCTCGGCTTTTGGTGTCGCTGAAGAACAGTTCTTCTTGTGTCTTGGCCAGTCCTTCACCTGACATTTTTTACTGCAGTAGGCGACCAACTTACACCGCGAACATTTCTTTGGGTTTGTCATTGACTTCTTGCATTCTGAACATATTTCTTGTTTCGCGTCCATGCTGCTTTTCTCTGGAATCACAGTACAGGATTTCTCGTCTATCCAACAGACATAAAGGGCTACTTGATCAAAAATGATAACTTAATTGCAGTGACTTCTAATAAATAAAAGAACATTATTCTGTAATTTAGGCCTAATAATAATTATCAATATAACCATAACAATAATTTTTATTGCTTCAAGTAACGAAAGTTACAACATATTTACAACCAAAAGACACAGAAAGCAAAAGGAATGATTCCTTAAGGAGACTGTCGTCCCGCTGGCAGGGTTACTCAAGAACAAATGAAAAAGAGCTGCAACAGGTTATGCGATATGTTGATAAGAATAATAAGTCTTAACTAGTTGACTAACTTTCGAGCTAACACCATGTGTGTCCACATCATGCTCAATTGCACAGGATATTCACATGTCATAAGCGTCCGAAGAAGTCAGCAACAAGGGGGAGTGTAGAGGGTCATGGATCCACGGGGTGACGTTAAGAAGAGTGTCAGGGATCAACGTACAAAAAGTGATGTCTGTGTTTACGCAGTCTATGCAGTAATATCATTCAATAGGTAATGAATAATCCATTTGTAACTTATGGAACTATGCTAATTAATATCTCCTCAATAGGCGAATCATTGGGCATACTTTTAGCAGGCTCTTTCACTATTAATAGTCAACCAAATGAAAGACTGATAAAAAACTTCACAGCTTGATTATTGAGTGCCTAGCAAATAATTTGTTAGTGTTTGAATGGATATCCAGAAGATCAAACATA
The DNA here is from genome assembly GCA_020284085.1 of Aporrectodea caliginosa. Taxonomy (NCBI): domain Eukaryota; kingdom Metazoa; phylum Annelida; class Clitellata; order Crassiclitellata; family Lumbricidae; genus Aporrectodea; species Aporrectodea caliginosa. The sequence goes on from JACEVL010000884.1 coordinate 170,880, forward strand.
TAGGAAGCCTATGGTGGGGGATACGTAATTTGAAAAAGGTAGGTCGTAAGAGGAGGACAAATTGGTATAACCAACTATGCAGAAGGGAGAGATACAACGAGAGAGAGAGAGAGACAGAGAGACAGAGAGACAGAGAGACAGACAGACAGAGAGACAGAGAGACAAAGAGACAGAGAGAGAGACAGACAGACAGACAGACAGAGAGAGAGAGAGAGAGAGAGAGTTAGTTCCGAAATCAGAAACAGAAAAGGCTCAGTTCTGGTTTACGGTAACCAAAAAAGAGAATCAAATGACCTGGTTGACAAAATAATATAAAGTCTGGTTAATCAGCGTAGACCTAATTCCTCCCCAGCAATAGCAAGTTGGTAGGGTTTAGTAGGACTTATACACCGTGTCTCAAAATAAACTGTGCTAAATTGTTTCTGTCAGAACTTCGTCAAATTTCCACCAATTTTAATAATCTTTGGTAGGTAGATGGCAAAATGGCTGAAATTTTATGTTATACATAAATTTTCCACCTCACCTGACTCATATCACCGCACTACCTTGTTAAACACAGATGTACCAATTGTTTATATAACGCTCACATTTTAACAATTGTCGAGCCGGGTGTCAAAGTGAATGGGGCATACTATCGCGACAACCTTCTTGCCCAAAAGCTACTGCCAGACATACGCCGGATATCCCAGGGCGAGTTTTTTGTCTTTCAACAGGATGGCGCCCCGGCGCATCGAGCACGCGACACTGTCTCTTTCCTGGAGCGAGAAACGCCCGACTTCATACCTCCAACACTGTGGCCGCCGAATTCACCGGATCTTTATCCAGTCGACTATAGCATAATGGTGTGTGCTCCAGGAGAAGGTTTACCGCTCCAGAATAGCCAACGTCGACGAACTCAAAACGCGTTTGATCGACGAGTGGGCGCGCTTTGACCAGTCCATCGTTGATGCTGCTATCGGCCAGTGGCGTCGCCGTCTAAGCGCTTGTGTCCGTGTAAGCGGGGCACATTTCGAGCACCAATTCTAACACTCTTAAGCAGATCTGGCGTAACAATTAAAAACTCTGCTTAGTAAACCATATTTTACTTTACTACGTGCTACTTAAGTCATCAGATAGTTTGTTGCATGTAATAAAATTTAAGCGTTATATGAAAAATTGGTACATCTGTGTTTAACAAGGTAGTGCGGTGATATAAGTCAGGTGAGGTGGAAAATTTATGTATAGCATAAAATTTCATCCATTTTGCCATCTACCTACCAAAAGTTATTAAAATTGGTGGAAATTTGACGAAGTTCTGTCAGAAACAATTTAGCACAGTTTATTTTGAGACACGGTGTATATACACTTAGAAAACTTTCTGCAGAGAGGTGCGCAACCTTTACCTTTTGTGCAGTGTGCCCTGTGCAGGCTATAATCTAACTGTCTAGATCAAACGTTGTCCGTACCTGATTGAAGCTCTGTCTCAAAGGAAGTAGTACATGACGTCATCATGTTAGTAATGGTTGTCTTCATAATCTTGTCCCGCTTTAAAGGAACAATTAAGTTCTTTCGAATGCTAGCGGAATAAATCTGTTCGATGTATTTATTCACTGAAACTGTGTTTGATGGGTAATCGTGCAGA
>JACEVL010000884.1:177500-260000 GCA_020284085.1 Aporrectodea caliginosa
ATGTGACGCCAAGATCGCGAACAGTGGTATAGAGAAAGCGAACGAACTGCGGGAACTCAGTAGCAAGTGCTGCTAGATCGATCTTAGCAAGCTGTTGGCGCGTGCCCAAGCCAGATGAACTGAGTCTTGGATGGGTTGAGCCGCAAGCGGTTCGACGACATCCAGGCCCCAAGGACATCCAGCGCCCGGCTCGTGGCCCGGACTGTGGGAGCCGCATCAGAAGCCAAGCAGTGCAGGTATGCTTGGACATCGTCAGCATAAGACAGGCTTAGGACAGCGTTTGCTGCAAGAAGGGGCCCAAGGTCGGCATATAGAGGATGTAGAGGAGGGGACCCAGGACAGATCTCCCCTAATGGCGAGCTCGTTGTTATCAAATGGACTCTATAGTTTAGAGTTTAGACTACCTATTTTGGACGCGAAAGTAAGCAAGTATAAAAGTCGTATTTTATCGCGAATACGACTTTTATACTTGCTTACTCTCTGGTCTTAGCATAGTTTAATTTAAGATTGCTAATGGATGCCCACTTAGAGATAAAATTATGGTCAAGTTCAGAAATAGTGCTGTCAAGCAGGAAGCAGGGACCAGCAAGTCATCATCGGCATATTTAGGGAGACGGTTTTCACTGTATTTAGTCAGAGGAACTTACGACGCTCCCCGACTTCCCCGACGCAACGTAGGGTGGTTGCGCCTATGTCCTCTAGCCGATTCTTTCTTCCATGGTTCATGCCTTTGTCTGCTAACGCATTGACTACTGTAACTCGTCACCTTTGGGCTTACCAAAACTCCGTCTGGCTCCACTCCAATCAGTATTGTATTGTATTGTATTTGAACACTTGTTATAGCGCCCCAACCAGACGCTACTCCTACTTAATGCTGCTGCTTGTTTGATGGCCGCCTACCTCGTTTCTCCCATATTTCGACTTTCATGACTGAAGACCTTCATTGGCTTCCTTTAACTGCTCGTATTCAGTTCCAAATTCTCTTTCTTACGTGCAAAACGTTTTTTAGGTCAAGCTCCACGCTACCTCTGTGATCTTATGAGAGGCCTATCTCAGCTACCTCTGGACGTCCTCACCGCTCTTTCGACCATCATGACCTTCTAGTTCCTCGGTCTCGGACTGCCACAGCAAAGCGGGTCTAGGACTTTACCCTCCGGCCCATTACCCCCCTGCCATTACCCCCCTGCCATTACCCCCCGACCATTACCCCCCGTAGGACATTACCCCCCCGCCATTACCCCCCATCCCGTATAATAATATATCATAATTATAATTATAATTATTAATATATAATATTATAATTAATAATTATAATTGTTAATTATAATTATTAATTATAACTATAATATAATGAATTATAATAATATTTATTAATTAATATAGTAATATAATTATTAAAATAATATATAATATGTAATAATAATTAATATCACTAATAAATATATTAATTATTTATTATAATTATATGTATAATATATAATATTAATATATTATATTAATTGTTATAATTATATTATTATTATATAATATATAATTATTAAATTATATATAATATGTAATAATAATATAATATCACTAATAAATATATTAATTATTTATTATAATTATATGTATAATATATAATATTAATATATTATATTAATTGTTATAATTATATTATTATTATATAATATATAATTATTAATTATATATATATAATATAATATATACACATGTACATAGGTATTTATATAATTATATTAATAATAATATATATTAATATTATATAATTTTATAATAATTAATTATATTGTTATTGATTAATTACAATAATTATTATATAATAATATATATAATAATTATATTACTGGTTCTAAGTGTCAATAGGCGCTAAGTGCCAATTAATTAACACTAGTTCCGCGCGAAATCTGAGATTTGCAGCTCAATCAAATGTACACATACGGGGGGTAATGGCGGGGGGGTAATGTCCTACGGGGGGTAATGGTCGGGGGGTAATGGCAGGGGGTAATGGCAGGGGGTAATGGGCCGGGGGGTAAAGTCCGGCCGCGTAGGGACCCTGGGCAAGTTCTTCACTCGCAATTGCTCATGCGCTTCGGCGTGAAACTCCGATTCAGCGTCCGCGCAGCAGTCTGGAGCGCCTCTGAATGGGAAATCTGGTAGGGGCGCTATAACAAGTGTTCAAATACAATACAATACTACTGTTTCTGCTTGTTCTCTTAAGACTGTTCTTTTTTCGAGGGGCCCTTCGCACTGGAAGCGCCTCTGATTAGATTGTACTGCGAGAGGTGCTTTATAAGTCCGTAAATAGAATAGAATAGAATAGATAGAATAGAACTTACTGCAATAGTGCAACTGCCTACAGATAACAGAGCTCCCATGTTCAGTTTCAGTAGAGCATCTCTTTGGCACTGCTGGGCAAAATTTAATTGACTCACTCACCCAAGAGCAATCAACTAAGTTCTCGAACAGACTATTTTTTTGAAAACTTTTACTCCTAAAATCAAATAAACTCTAACTTCTTTTGATTGATCATAATTGTAACTTCTTTTAATTGATCATAATTGTAAATCGTATTTAAGATATTTGACAAACTTATAATATAACTTAACGTATAGATTTCAATTTACAGGCCATTGGGCCATTGGATGTTTTAGTTTAAAAGTAGACAAAATTAAAAATTATAGAAAAAATTCTAATTTTAATTGACTCACTGACCCAAGAGCAATCAACTAAGTTCTCGAACAGACTATTTTTTTGAAAACTTTTACTCCTAAAATCAAATAAACTCTAACTTCTTTTGATTGATCATAATTGTAACTTCTTTTAATTGATCATAATTGTAAATCGTATTTAAGATATTTGACAAACTTATAATATAACTTAACGTATAGATTACAATTTACAGGCCATTGGGCCATTGGATGTTTTAGTTTAAAAGTAGACAAAATTAAAAAATTATAGAAAAAATTCTAAAATCGTTTGCCAATTTTAAAGGGATAATTGAAAAGCAATTGGTAATTGAATTACAATCAAAATGTAATTGCAATTCAATTACATTTACACGCATGTAATTGCAATTATAATTGAATTACATTTGCAATGTAATTGATATAAAACTGGTGTCTAAGGCAATTGCTTATTGTAGGAATTGACGGGAATGACAGAATGACGCTTTTATGCAGGCACAGAGTAATATGCTGCACAACGAGGATATTCAGACTAGAAATGCCTAGTAAGTTAGTAGGTCTGATGTGACGATGTTAAAGACATTTGTGCTAGAAAAAAATAACCAGATAATCTAGATCTTCACGATAATAGCCTAACTCAGACTACAAATAATTGAAATATTATTCTATTGCCTATTAGTCATCACTTCTATCGTAGTTGAGTCAATAGATCCTGAGTGGCCGAGTGGGTTGGAGCCCGCTCGTCACGTCGGCGCCCCGGGTTCGATTCCGGGTCGGTCGGTTTATCAGAGATTAATTTCTCGGATCTTTACTGCGGGTGGCTCGGTCGCATTATAAACGTGGAGTACAATACAACACACAATACAACACATCACAATACAACTGGGGCGCGGTGGTTTAGTGGTATGTTCGGTGCCTTGCAGCTGAAGGGTTGCGGATTCGAATCCACCTCAAAAGCCGCCGCGTAGGGACCCTGCAGGGCAAGTCCTTCACTCGCAATTGCCCATGCGCTTCGGCGTGAAACTCCGATTCAGCGTTCGCGCAGTAGTCGGGAGCGCCTCTGAATGGGAAATCTGGTAGGGGCGCTATAACAAGTGTTCAAATACAATACAATACAATACTATTCCGATTATAACGGGCCAAAAGTAGGCTAATGGAGCAGATGTACCGCTACGCACTTAATCTATGATGAACTGCGACTGTTTCTACGCAGCCTCTTATATCTGCCTGATCTTCAAAAGAGTCCTAAGATATTATAAATTCTAGTCCCAATGTTTCAGACTGGAAGTTATCGGATCGAGATCGAGATCGATATTCATGAAGTCGGTGAAAAGGCTTTGTCCCGCATGCTATAGGCCTATATAGGATTATAGGTTCATTATGCAAAACTTTAGTTTAAATGCTGTATTCGGTAAGTATCGTGTATCGACGCATTGCAATTCAATCATATTTAGCACAGTCTCTGGATTGAAAATTTCCAGTAACAGAAGGGGGAGAGTCTGCACCCTTGATCCTAAAGCACCCTTGATCCTAATGCGTTTTCTCCGTACTTACTTACTTAATATCACCGAGCAGGGAACCAGATTGTTAGAAATGGAAATTCCATATGACTTCCTGTGTTTCGGCGTGCAAATAACGTGTTTTTTTAATTTTATTGCAAAAGTTAGTTTTTGTAGGTAAAAAGTAATTTTTTCTCCGTTTCGACGAACCTCGCAGTTTGGATAGTTGTGCTAGCTGAGTAATTTCGTTGATGTAGCCTTGCACATAATTTCTAGCAGTGTCGTGCGAACAACTTTGCATGGTTGTAGGTGATGTCTATCAAAAGTTATGATGCATTTTCTGAAAATAGTAGGGTGTTGCACCCTTGATCCCTATGTGCGTATGCACCCATGATCCTGTGGGATCAACGGTGCATTGATCATGCGATCATGGGTGCATATTCATATGTCCAAGAGAAATAAATAGTTCATTTCAATTAAATGTTGAAAAGTTAGCCTAAAGTTACAAACTGTATTTAAAATGCGTGTTGCTCACGAGGCCTAACCTGACCCTAACCGACCCCACGACGCCAATTCATGGAAGTAACACACTTTTGAACAATGCGCGTGCTCCTAGGGTTGCGCATGTGCAAAGCTTTTCCACCTTCGAAAATATTAATTCTGCTTCTGAATTTTCCACCGCAGAAGATATCTATTTAAAATAGAAAAAATCTAAGTTATTAACATATTTGTGCTTATTTATGCAGCACCCGATTATGGTTTATCACAAAAAGCGAAAGACAGACAGACCACCAAGAGGTCAGACATCGGAACAGGACATGCAGGCAGCAGTGGCAGCAGTTCTTACGGTTATGTTTTTGGTGATGACGAATTTTTGGCTTCGTCTGTAACCGATCGGCCAGAACCGGGTAACACTAGTCAGTCACTGAACACTGTCGATCCAAACAGTCAACCGTCGAGCAGCATCACTGTCGCATCTAGCCAGTCACTGAACACTGTCGATCCAAACAGTCAACCGTCGAGCACTGTCGCATCACTGTCGCATCTAGCCAGTCACTGAACACTGTCGATCCAAACAGTCAACCGTCGAGCAGCATCACTGTCGCATCTAGCCAGTCACTGAACACTGTCGATCCAAACAGTCAACCGTCGAGCAGCATCACTGTCGCATCACTGTCGCATCTAGCCAGTCACTGAACACTGTTGATCCTAATAATGGCATCCAACCAAGAACAAGCATTGATTCTGTCACTCCCAGTCATTTATCTGTTGATATTGTTCCTGTTGTATTTGATTCGTGCATAGCAAATCATCTGTCCACCCTTGAAAAACTCAAACCTTTTCCAAAAGCTGGCGTGAGAAAAACTGTTCGTGGACGTCAGCAGCAGCGTACAAGAATACTAACTGACACACCAGTTAGAAATGAGTTGCGTGTACTGCAGGAGAAGAAGAAGAAAAAGCCAGAGGCTGCAGGAAAAAAAAGAAAAGCACAAACACCGATTGCTAAGGGCAAACTTGCCCCCAAGAACAAGAAAAGCCTGGTGTTGCAAACCACTTTAACCAATGGATCTACTGCTGGCCAGTCATCAAGTGGAATTGTTCCAACCATCAAAAAAATATCAACCGGTATCGAGCAAAAGGAAGTAAAAAAACAGAAAAAACCGTGTCGCAGGAGAATACAGTTTTCTTGTATGAGTGACAGCAACGATGACAAAAATGAAATAAACACGAATGATGACGATCATGAAGATCTGGGTGTGCAGAATCTTGAGTATCAATCATCTGACAGTGCCGATGATGTTGCCATGATGGAAAGTGACAGCGATGAAGATGGAAATGTTCAACATGAAAAGTTAAAACAGGGAGATTATGTGTTAGTGCAGCTGAAAGGACAGAAGAATACATTTCACTTCGCAGCACGGGTTGACAACACGGTTTCCAAAGATCTAGAAGTGGATGTCACTTATCTTGACAAAAAGCCATTGAAGTTTGATCAAGATGAACCAGAAAGATTTGTCATTCCTGATAACTCAACATCCTATCCAATTCCACTGGAGGATATTATTAAGAAACTTCCTTGTCCGTTAATAACGGGGGGAACTAAGCGCATAAGTCGACAGATCACATTTCCGTTTTGTTTTACTGATTATAACTTGGGTTAACATTTAAATATTCATCTATTTTGAATAATGTTGTTTCAGCTTTACATACCCTTCAGTAGGATTTTAAACAAACTACTTTAATCTTAATGTTCGATTGTTAATTGGCTGTTTAATGAACTGCTTAAGGACTGTAGGCCTAAGCGTATAAGTCGACAGATCACATTTCCGTTTTGTTTTACTGATTATAACTTCCAAGGGTTAACATTTAAATATTCATCTATTTTGAATAATGTTTCAGCTTTTTACATACCCTTCAGTGGGATTTTAAACAAACTACTGTAATCTTAATGTTCGATTGTTAATTGGCTGTTTAATGAACTGCTTAAGGACTGTAGGCCTAAGCGCATAAGTCGACAGATCATATTTCCGTTTTGTTTTACTGATTATAACTTGGGTTAACATTTAAATATTCATCTATTTTGAATAATGTTTCAGCTTTTTACATACCCTTCAGTGGGATTTTAAACAAACTACTGTAATCTTAATGTTCGATTGTTAATTGGCTGTTTAATGAACTGCTTAAGGACTGTAGGCCTACGCAAGTTATTGCATGTCAGTAAGTCACAGAAAAAGATATGATTCAGTTGTGTTTTTTGTGTTCAACATTAAAATATTACTGCTAATGATAAAAACAGCTCTTTGTTACATAAACCAGCACTAGGATCAAAGGAGCAAACATAGGATCAAGGGTGCATATAAGTGGGATCAAGGGTGCATACATACATGCACCCTTGATCCCATCTGAGTCATCGTCGTTTTTTTTACATAACATCTAACAATGATGGAATGATAGAACATTGAATATAGAGTTAGATTGCCAATAAAATTGTCTATTAGATACATTAGAACCAAATTCAAAAATGTTAACACATTTTCAGCAAAGGAGAAAAGTAACGAAATAGGATCAAGGGTGCAGACTCTCCCCGTGGCTACCGTTGCAAATCCTTCCGTTTGTCTGTAGGCTACGCCGAAAATTTTTACAAAACATTCTTACGGGAATTTCGTGATTTCTCATAACGTCATACGGCACGTTGCAAATTAGGCTTCGCCGAAAATGTCATACGGCACACGGTCTCCTAGATAGAGCATTCGCAAGGCATTTCGGGATTTCTCCGAAAAGCAAAGACGTCATCTAGCTAGGCTACATTGGTAAGAGATGCGTAACTATGTTGCGTATAGAAAGCATGCGGATGGCGGTTCGCTTCCCGATGTTGGCTCATTTCATAAATTTAAATCTTGGGCTAGCATGGTCCTTGCACGGTGATACTAAATGTCGTGGCGTCCATTCAAACGGTCCAGTAGTGTATACGTAGAAAATGACTCATTTAGATCAAAAATCAATAGATAATAGCCTATGTACACTGTGTCCGGAAAAATTCCGACCCCCTGAGATACGAATGAGAGAACTAGTAAATTGTCATCAATTTTTAAAATTCCAAAAACAATTTAATCCTGAAATATTAGTGAACTATAATTTATGTTCAAAATGTCCGCCATTGGCTTCAACACAAGCTACGAGACGCACACGCCACTGACTAACGGCAGCATCGACGACCAGTTGATCAAATTCATCCCAAGCATTAACAATTCGCTCACGGAGTTCTTCAATGTTTCTGACCTTTGTCTTGTATACCTTCTCCTGCATTATTCCCCAAATTTTATAATCAACAGGATTTAAGTCCGGACTGTTTGGAGGCCAAAGATTTGGAGGTATAAAATCTGGAGTCTCCTTTATCAGCAGTTCGACAGTTTCACGTGCTCGGTGAGCTGGAGCACCATCTTGTTGAAATGTGTAGTAATCTGAATATTGCCTGATATCAGGTAATAATTTTTCCAACAACAAAGAATCTCGATAGTAAGCTCCATTTATTTTAACGCCAGGTTCTATGAAATGTATGTCTGTTTTACCAAGAGCAGATACACCAACTGAAACCATTACTGACTGGCTGAATGTTGGGCGAGTACTAAGCAAACGATTAGCTGGGATGTTTTTCTTCCGAGTTCCGGTGGCAACGTACAGACGATCATTTTGACTGTTCTTTGGTGTGGCGATGGTAAACAACTTTTCGTCTGTAAACCAAATAAAGTTTACCATTTCATCAGGATAGCGATCTAACAAAATCCTTGAACGCTCGAGCCGTGCTTCCTTGTTGGCTTCTGTTAATTCAGTCGCTCGTCTTTTCTTTAAACACTTTAGATGAAGGTCATTTTTGACAATTTCGTGCACTGAAGTTTTTGAAATTCCAGTCTCTCGAGCGATTTCTCTTAGCGTTAGATGTGATTGAGGTCGATCTTCTTGACTTAAAACGAGATCCTCAACTTTTTCGATATTTTCAGTTGTCCGTGCAACTCTCGGTCTACCGCTACCCTTGCGACGCTTACACGATTCGGTTAGATCAATTTTTCGGGTAAAAGTGCATTTTAGCGTATTAAACCCATGATGATTTCGGCCAAGTATTTTAGCGTATTTTATTATTTCTCTTATGTGTTTGCGTAAATGGAAGCTGGATTGATAAAAATAATTCTTTGCCCAAATGGAAGTTGGATTGATGAAAGGAGTTATCTGCTAAAGTGGAAGCTGGATTGATGAAAAAACGTGTAGTTTGGCGTCGTAAATGACACGCGATTTCATGGCGAATCAGCGTTGGTCGAATAGAAGTTGGACTGCAGAAAAGAATTCTTGCTAAATAGAAGTGGGATTGATGAAAATAATGTTACCTTAAATAGAAGTTGGATTGATGTAAATAATATTGCTTAAATAGAAGCTGGATACATTTCAGTTATCATGAAAGTCATTGAAATAATTAAATACGCTAAAATACACGCCTAAATCCACTATCAATAAAATACGCTAAAATGCACTTTTACCATTTTTCGTATAAGGTACTTTAGTCCACCTAATGTCCAACCCTTGTTCGGAAATTTTTCAGAAACTTCTTGGCTCCATATTTCTTGTTTTGGCGTAAAAATTTTATAACAATTTTGTCTTCCTCGCTAAACGCCATTTTCTTGCAACTTTGTTTACAAAATATAAAACTCAAATACGTCACTATGACGTAAGTTTAAACGGGGCCGTTAATACATTACAAAGAATTTCGTTTGTAAGTATGTCAAGATGAAAATGCTTTTGTATTTTTTTAAATCGATTATTATCTACTATAGTTTTTTAACCACATCTGTGGGGGTCGGAATTTTTCCGGACACAGTGTATATGCATATATATATATATGCATATATATATATGCATATATATATAATATATATGCATCAGGCGATGCATATTAAGATCCTACATCCTATAGCTATTATTCAAAACCAGCCTTCACTATTTGAACAACAATGTGCGGGGTATTATTCGATGAATAGGAGGTTCTAGGAGACGCACGTTTGTGAGAGTATAATTATAGATGTTTTCTGTTGGCCATAGATGTAGCCTACTCTCGTGTTTGAACTGCTGATTTAATAAAAAAAATTCAAGACTGGTTGTCTTTTCTCTAGTTAATGCAACGCTTAAGGCTTATATTGAGCTAGCTCATGATTTGAAGCTCATTCGGTTGGCGACTCTGATTTTTGACAAAATTTCCTTTAAAAAAATTATTTCGCTAATAGCCTACATGTATAAGCTCCGAGCTGACTATATAGGCTACAATTAGCACAACCTCAACAAATGAACTACCTGAGCTGATTGATTTGTTGACGCGTCAATTTGCTGTGGCTGATCGAAAATTTCTATGACTTTGCCTTCCTTTCTGACTTGAACTTTTCGGTCCCTCAATTGACTGTTTCTACCAACAGCCGATACGGTAGTATTTTGCGGTAGAGCCTTCCATTCACTCTCTAGAATCGGAACTTGAAATTTTTTACTTTCTGCATCATATAGAAAAAGAGAAAGTACCTCGTAGTCTTCGTTCTGAAATGCAAAAAGCGTACGTCGGTTGCACGTCTCTAGGAGTCGTAAGTTGTCTTGTCAATTACGGTGTCATCACCTGAAATTGTGTTCTAGACCTAAAATAAATATATGTTAGTGTCCGATGCAGAAGAAGTCTATTTTTTATATTATCTGTTCTAGAGTGAGATGATAAATTTAGTTTAGCCGACTTAGTTTAGCTTATTATTTGGTTATTTTCTGTTGTAAGCCTGTGTGTTTGATATGTAAGCAAATCCAGTCATTGACATCTAAAACTTTCTAGGGACGCTTGCGATTTGAGTCGGCCTGTCCTATAAGGAACAACTGACCGTAATATCCAATTACCCATTGACACGTCTGGACGGAGTAATAACATCTTTTATTGACTTTAGTAGCCTAACTGCTAGCATGCCCACCTGGAGCTCATACAAGACCTATATTTCTTTATTTGACCCGTCTATAGATCCATCTAATGCCCTTGAAATACTGGAAGGGAAGGGGTGATCCCTTAACCAACGAAGTCAAGAAATAGAGGGTATGATCAGACTTCAAACTTTGAATAGGCTAGGCCTATTTATAAAACATAGCGCAAGGAATGAATCGGGAATAGGGGTCTGCGGGTACACCCGTACCCGCGGGTTTTTCCCGTACCCGAACCGTACCCGCGGGTCGGGTAAACATTTCACGGGTCAGGTACGGGTAGGAGCATTACGGGTACGAGTGTATACCCGGTTTTACCCGTACCGACAGGACGCCCGCAGATATTTTTCAGGAGGGGCAAAACACAATAGTCACGGTCAAATAGAGGGAAGGGCAGGCCTATTCCTATCAGGTTTGATCGGAGGAATCAGCACTCAGCGCGACGTCATAACATATAGGCCTACCATCATAATTATAGAAATCGATATCATGAGAATGCAGTAGAGATAATTAGAAGTTTTAAAAATTCTTACTTAAAGTTAAATTTCTCATTTTCACTTTGTGTATCATTAGTGCTTTAGTGCGAAGAAATTTGTTTAACACCAAAAAGTAATAGTTAAAAAATAGGTGTTAATTTTCCACGGGGAGGGTAAAGTGCACCTCTTGCCCCTAAGTGCGGGCGCCCATGCGTACCGACGTGAAGTTGGGAGATGTAATAGTAAGCCATGCACCTTCAAGGACTTGCTATAACTGGCGGCATTCTATTTAAGTACCACATACCTGTGTTTAACTATATTCTATATCTGTGTGCCTTAGTGAACTTGTTCAAATTCCAGTTACAAAGTGGCTTGTTTGCATTAACACGATCATAGCGTTTTTACATATGTCTGAGCTGAGTTTCAGACCATGGAGCAATAAATATAGATTGATTAGTCATTTGATTTTGAGCCTTAAATTTGAAAAAGATACTCCGAACATTAAATAATTCAGGTGTACAGCACGATTGTTCATAAAGCAAGTTCACTGTCATCACCATTCTCATGCTCGTAATTATTGTTTTATTATTAAAACTAAAATTAAAATTAAAATTATTATTATTATTATTATTTTTATTATTTTTTTTTTATTATTTTTTTATTATTATTATTATTATTATTATTATTATTATTATTATTATTATTATATTATTATTATTATTATTATTATTATTATTATTATTATTATTATTATTATTATTATTATTATTATTATTATTACTATATTTGTAATTGTTATTACTGTGATCATCGCTATAATCATCAACCTATTATTATTTTTACTGCTACATGCTTTGGAAGACTATTGGACCGGTAGGAACTTATATTGTTGTATCAATTACATTCCAAATGTAATTCAATTATAATTGCAATTACATGCTTGTAAATGTAATTGAATTACAATTACAATTACTTGATTGTGAAAGTAATTGAATTACAATTACATTTTGATTGTAATTCAATAACCAATTACTTTTCAATTATTCCTTTAAAATTGGCAAATGATTTAGAATTTTTTCGATAAGTTTTAATTTACTCTATTTTTAGACTAAAACATGCAATGGACCAGTGGCCTGTAAATTGTAATAATATATACATTCAATTGTATTATCAGTTTGTCAGGTATCCAAAATACGATTTACACTTATGATCCATTAAAACAAGTTAGAGTTTATTTAATTTTCAGTAGAAATTTTTCAAACTCAGAGTCTGTTAGAGAACTTATAGTTGATTGCGCCTGGGTGAGTGAGTCAATTCGTACAGCAGTGCTAATTTAAAGAGACGCTCAACTGGAGCTGAAGATGGAAGCTCTGTTTTCTATAGGCAGCCGCAGTAATCTAGCTAAGAATTACTGCATGGATAGTCTGATAATGATGGTCAGCCCTTGCCCTTGGGGCCTATCAAAGTGTGCTGTAAGATTGTAAGGAAAAAATAATTTTGACAATTATGTTGCCATGCAAACATAATGCAGAGCAGTTTATTCAATTAAATGGGTGGCCCGAGTCAACCCGGCAGGCTGGCATCTTTGCTGACTTTATGAAAGTAATTTGTAATTTACACTTCATTCAATTACAAATTACATGCAATATTGTAATTGAAATACAATTACAATTACTGGACAAAAAATGTAATTCAAATACAATTACAATTACATAAAATGTAATTCAATTACGTAATTCAATTACATGTATTTCAATTACTGAACAACACTGGGAACTAGGACCACGGGGACACCTATTAATGACGTGGCGGTTACGGTACCGGTACGGGTATACCCGCGGGTACGGTTCGGGTTGGGTATAAAATTTGACTACGGGTCGGGTACGGGTACGGGACCACGGGTAACGGTCCTGTATTACGGTTACTGGTCGGGTAGCCAAAATGCTATACCCGCCGACCCCTAATCGAATCATCCAAAGAATCCAAACGGTGTCGACACGCAATTCAGTTTCAACGCAATAGTTACCAGGATTGTGATTCTCGTAACACGGCGATTTGAGACGATATGATTGGGACAGCGTAATGACGGCAGAATGATTTTGAGGCTCATCGTATAGCGCTACGATGGCAAGGAGGGCGTCTTGTCAGATCACTTCACGGGGACAACCCTTGCCCAGTCGCGACGAGCACAGAGTTCCTGGTGGTGCCCTGAGATTTAGTCAGTCATCTAAGAACACAACTCAGTTACACCCGGCATCGATTGGTCAGATCCTCAGAATTAGAGGACGTTCAATCTACGTATTTCATTCGGACACCGTGCAGTCGTATCCCGATCGTGTATTAAATTCCTGTAAAACAACGTTATGATTTGAAATACGTGACTGTCTTATTCTACTGAGGAAATGGAAATATAAGTGGTGTAGGCCTACCATGTTGCTTCTCGCGTTCTTCTTCTATGCTCATAATACAATTGTCACAGTAGGTTATTTGTTCTACCAAGGATGACAATTAACTACACACCTTATCTACATACGTTTAAAGCAACTTACGGATGAAGGATTATAATCCAGGACCAGCCTACAGTTGCATTTGTAAGATTTTCTGACATCAATCAGGTTCGGTATCTCGACTATAAAAAGCCGATCTGGTGAAACAATAGCATCAGAGTTAACTATACATTGTAATAATACTATTAGGCCCTATTTGTATCTTCTTTTTCTTCTTCTTCTCCTTCCTGTTCTTCAAAGTTTTATTCGCATTCTTCTTACTCAAATTGTTTTTCACGTTCTTCTTCTGTACATAGACTGAAGCGCAATCAAATTAGGTTAACAATTTCACACTGGGAGTAGAGATAGCGTCAGGTCACCGAGGTCATTCTCCATGCATAATTACCAGCTGATGTACTACAAAGTCTACAATGACAACTTTCTGGCATTAAATAATGACTCTAATCTTTTCTCCGATCTGAAATTCTGATTCTGTCCTTTCTCGGCCTGTTTGCCGACAGTGTCAATGGGCCACAGTGGATTTAGATATTACTGTTGTCGAGTGAGGCCTATGTCGGCCCGTCATGTATATACTCTGTTTGGCCTAAAATAGCTCATTCCACATTTCGCTATAGGCATTGAAGAACACTCGGAGTGATCATCTCAACTTGTCACCCGTCCTACTATAGCCTAACCCTAACCCTCACTAACCCTAACCGGCTCGTTGATACTCATCGCTGTAATTTGCTAATGTCATGAATAGCGAATGTAGAACAGATGGCCTAAGTCAGGTTGCCCTCTGAGAGAAAAGTCATTTAATTAACAAGTTTTGATGTTAGGCATACTGTACGACTGCGATTTGCACTGTCAAAAAGAAACTGTAACGAAAATGTAAGGTAATAAATATTATAACGAAGTTAAAGTGTTAAAGTAGGCTACCTAAATATAGGTGAACTATTACATTGTTAGAAATAGAAGTATTTATAGGCCTACTTTTAAAATACTTATTCACAAGTGAAAGTAGAAAGCTGCTACTAAGGTACAATAACGCGTTGCTTTGATTTCGCAACTGTTCAATACGGGTTGAAACACATAATACCTATACATCAGTTAGATGTAGGGGAGACCGGGGCATAATGGGATATTTAAGACATTTTGAAATTTACTCCACATAGTAAATAAAAATTCAGGGTTTTCTTGTACTCAGACTATGCCAGCATACCTATTGTACAGCATAGATTAGATTAATCCACTTAAGCATCACCCAGACCGAAGATAATGTTATCCTACTAGTGTGTCCCAAAATCCCATTATGCCCCACCCTACGGGGTAAAATGGGATATAACTTTATGCCCTATGATTATTTCATCTAAAATAGGAAATATAGGCCAGAATAAAACTTTATAGCTTGACAGTCTGTAACTTTGAACTTATTACAACAAACTGTTTATTTTGTTTGACATGAACCATGAACAGCTTTTCAATTACAGCATCATAACAGTATAGGCCCCCTAGTTTAAGCTAAAAAAAATCATTAAAAATTTTTATGAGGTCAGACTTCCCTCATTGGATAAACGTGTTCGAAGCTGTTACGTGCAGAGGCCATACACAAATTTTATAACATGTTAGTTGACACTAGCACAACTGTTGTGGTGGCCCACTTCAAGTAGGCTACATCTGACATCTGATCCCGCCTTCATCAGAGAACGCCTCACAACAGTAAAGACATTCATTTGTATCATCGTCATCTTCTATGTTGTTGCAAAATCAATATCTTTTGCCTTTCTTGGGACATTGTTGATTGTTTTTTCATGATATTTTTATTTTGTCAGGTAATCGAATACATCAGACATTTTAGATGTCAAGCCGTTGATAAAAGGGATTGACAAGTTTCTTTATAGCTTCTTTGTCCCGGTTAGGTATTTTTGACCAAACTCTCCAGTTAGCTATTGTAATGCAGAGTTGTAATGACCAACTTTTTTCCAATTTTGTTTGATGACCTTATTTCTGGGCCTACACGGTGCCTTGAGTGGTTAGATATTGGTGGCATCGACTTCATTGGCCGATGGCTCAGTTGAAGTTGACCAGGAGGGTGCTTCTCACTTGCTGGGAGCTACCCAATTCTTCCACTTTGTACTTCATCAATGGCTCCTGCCATAGCTGAGCACTTCATTTCGATTTTTGTCTGAACGAAGCAACTGTCTTTCTTTCTTTTCCATATCCAAATCGTCTGAAATTTGGAAACTTTCACCTGGCCTATTAGGCTATGTGAGTCACTCTTCTATGCATTAATAGTGAACACATTCTTATTGCAAAATAGCGCCTCACAAAAATAAGCAGCTGTCGAATCACAACATGGGGCAAAATGGGATATCTGTATCCCATTATGCCCCAACTGGCCAATATAGTAAGCCCGCCATTTTGACAAAATATACTGAACTTGCTCAAAATTTCTTATGGGGATATGTGACGTTATATATTATGCTACATATTCAACGTATAAGCTAAATTTAATATAGCTCCACTTTTTCTAGAAAAGTCTTGAATTTTCAACGTACCTTACTTCGGCCACCCTGAAAATCTACTTTTAGTCATAAAATTTGCAAGACGCGTCGATATCGAAATTGCCTTTGCCCTTCACCTTTAAAGATGTTTTACTTCCGATTGATAACGTCTTCAGCAATTAAAAGTGAGTAAGACGGATAATATTCAAGTTTCCCGTTATACCCCGGTATCCCATTATGCCCCGGTCTCCCCTAGAGGTATTATACATCTACTGTAACTATGCGAATGTAGTAGATTTATAATTAACCCATATTGGGCTCAATAACAAAAAATTCTTTAAGTTTCCCTGGTTCATCGAGAAACAATTAGAGATCATCGACCAAGTTCCGAAAAATATTATTTACATAATTAGGACTTGCCTTACTATCTCTACAGTGCAGTCTCTAGACTTTCTACATTGCGGCCGGCCTAAGTAAGCTTAACTGAAGCGTAGCCAGAACTAGCTACACATAGAAGAATTAAAGAAAAGGATATGAAAATAAATACCTCGTTGATGCTTTAGTCCAAAAGCCCAGCACACAATATCCCAAGTGACTCTGTTGCATGAAATATCCATTATTGGATAGTTCATGAGCGTTTTGACTATTTTCAGCAATGTTGTCACTAACAAGTGTCGACATTCAATTTTTGTATTATAGGTTAAGCCTTACAATATACTCTGTCAATATTAACTGTAAACCTCTAACTAGGATCCTAACTGCTAGGCTGTTAACTTTAGGCCACGTATGTTATATTGGCCTAATCATCGAGATACCCTGAAACAAACCGAAATTTTTGTTTTTAATTTATCTTCAATCATTTTCTTGCGAGAATTTTCCTTTCTGTATAATACCACTGCATGTAAATTTATCTTCAGTTATTTCTTTTCAAACAATGCAGACAGCTGTTGCCATTGTGTTAGGCCTGTATACGTACTTCCGCCTCTGATAAGATGCTGCAGACGCTGAAGACAATACATGAGAGCCAGTGGAGTCTGTAGGTCACTACTTGCGGTGTTGGTCGTCGTTTTGTTCCAAAATGTAGACAATATCATGAAAGTGAGCATTTCTCCCGTTTCGGAATTAATTTCTGAATAAAAACAATGATACCACAATTAATACAGTCTGTCGTTCATATAATTTAAAACTATGCGTCAAAAACGTGTCACTAATCATGGGCGGAATTTGGTTCGGGGGGCCTAAAGCATACCTTCACCTCCCCTCCGTCACCGCAAAGCGGCATCCACTTTAAAGCGGAGGGGTTTGGGGCTATTTTATCCCCGAGTCGGGGTGTGGGACGAAGTCCCAGCCGCCAAATGCATTTTAAACATACAGTATATACTTGGTACTAAATTCGTCCTTCGGGTGAGAAGATTTGGAAGGATTTTACTGCTTAAAAATACACAATGGCCTTACATCGAAGACCGAGACTAGTCGACTACATTAATGCATTAATTGATACAGCTGATTATACCAGGGTGATTGCATGGACTACCGGACTCTATAGTAAAGTCTTAGGATATTCCGTGGTTTAAACTATATACCTTATCACTATACCTTAATTACAAAACGGTCAAGTCTGTGGGTTCATGAGGGGGGGGCTTAGCCCACCTAGCGCCTGATAAACTCCGCCCATGTCACTAATTATGTTAGAATGAGGCTGGGTGTTATAGGCAGATGACCATAGCAAGTGTTAACAGTGTTGGCGCTTATTCTCTGCATTTTATGTTTTTAATTTCTATGGTGTGTTGCCGTTAACAATTATTCTGAAACTGTGAATTTTTGCATTATTTCAAAAGTATAGTGGACAATTTCAACGATAGATCTATGTTTCACTACTACAGTGCCTTTGTTAGGTTCTGAAAATGCGTTATATTAAGTGTAATGATACATACAAGCATATATAGTAGTTTTCGTTGGGCGACATTGGTCCGTTAGTAAGCAGATCGAACAGATGTACGGCATAGAGACCCCACAACCAACATGATCTCCAATGTCAGGTTTTAGTCTAATAGCTCAAGAGTTACAATGAGTTCAAAATAGAAAAGGTAAAGTTACAGTAATTTACAGATTTCAAGTCAATCAATCAATCAATTGAAAGGTTTTAGTTGTAGGCCTAAAATTTAAATGTAGGCCTATACATTTTATATAAACTGACCATCGGTCTGGATCTTGCTCATTTCCCCTACATTCGGTCCCTTTCCGCATAAGGTTAGGCCTACCTATAGGTATATCACACGATAGTAAAACGCAAATTTCAAATTAAACCAAAGGTAGGCCTGTATACGCCTATCAGTTGTACTGCAATTATGTAGGCATTATTTACAATATTACTATTATTGATCGCAAGAAGTAATTAATATATCAAAGGTCGATTTGATTTCCAGAATATTTGCTTAACACCTTCTAAATTGATTTGTACGTTTTCTTGATTGAAACTTTTGGTCCAGTAGATCGTTTCGATGTTTGCATATTGTCCGTACATCGTTCTGTAGAAACCTTGTAAATTCCTGAAAACAATGCAATTGCATTATGTGAAGAAGTGATTTTAAATAGTAAAACAATGGTTCTTTCAATAGGTCCCATGATTAGGATCAAGGCTTTTCTAAATCTTATATTTCTTTTAGGAATAAAACATTGACATCGAGGTGCAATGAGTTGTTTAACAAGCCATTTTCAAAGTTCATGTTCTTCGGTGTTAGAAGGTATGCTGAAAATCACTTTATCCGAACGTTATCTGACGATTTACGAACAATTGCACGTTGCGAAGAATGTCGTCCTTCACAGACCCGATGAAAGATGGATGCCCGGACACTTCTTCTGTCATCTGCCAGGGTCTGCTTGGTTTTGGGCTTCGTGACTGTGTTGCGAGTCTTTCCACCCATCACTCCTCTACTCCAACGCAACGTAGTCCAGGAACTCGAACGTCGTGTCAACTATCAGCTGTGGATGAGAATCCGTTGGTTGGCTCTGCGTGTCTGCGGGAGCTTCCCAGTGGTAACTCATCTAGTTAGCTGAGTAGAGTTCGCTCATAACTTTTTGTTCTTAGTGACTTTATATAGGTTGGTGTAGGCGATACTTTTGTGAGGTATCAACAGGCGCTATATATTAAGTGCCCACATACCTACCCACATTCCTGGCAGTAGGCCTAAGGGAAGTAGGGAACTGCCAATTGTAAAAGAGTGACAAAGTTCCCTGTTCAAAAAAATGAGTCCCCTGGGAAACGACTACAGCCTCAAAAACAGGTCAAAGCTCACTGACTTACGAGTGAAAATTCTCTGAGAATAACTTCAGTCATGTGATTAATGACATTATCAGCTACAAAATGACAACTACTCTAATTATATTTTAGATACACTTATATTTTAATTATAATTTAAATATATTTTAAATATATTTTTCGTATACCTCAATTATATTATAAATTACATTCTTGCACGGCCTATTTTGGACGGCGTATATTGAGTCATTTCCTGGTAACATGTTAAATTCACCAATAATATTCAACAAGGAAAAACGTTTCTTCCGAATTAGGCCTGTATTTTTGGGGGGACAAATCTTGAATATTTATATTTAACAAATATATATTTGGTTTGCACTAATATGTAAATGTGGCAAGTTTTTGGTAGAAAAAAATAGCCTTACTAAAATATTTGTCCACTCCGTTACTGTATACATATGAGATATATTTATATAGTGTACAGCTTCTATTGTGTATCTTGACATGCCAATATGATTTTAGTATTAATATTTATAAAGTAAAAATAAAAGAAATTAAAATACATATGATTACTTGATTCCATTACAATTTTATTCATTTAGTACTGTGCTCGACACTAACATAACATAAACATAACATAACAAAGGGTTTTAAGTGGTTCAGAAGACGTTTAGTCTGTGTTAGAACCACTGTAATTAACCTGGAACATGATTAATAGCCCAATTTTCCTAGCTTCTTCTTAAAAGCTGTGATAGTGTCCACTGAGACAGTACTATCATCCAAACTATTCCACAAATCTACAACTCTTGCACTGAAGCATTTCTGCCCTAATGTCCCTTTTGGTTTCTTAAATAATTTATACCTATGTCCCCGAGTTGCCTTGTTTGGTGCTAATTCAAAAAACTTCTCCTTCTGCACTGCCTCCTTTCCAGTAATAATCTTGTAGGCTTCAATTAGGTCTCCTCTGCTCCTCCTTCTCTCCAATGTTGTTAGTCCACACCTTTTCAACCTTTCTTCATATCCCAAATCCTTGTAGCCCCGAATCATTTTGTAGCTCTTCTTTGCACCTTCTCCAGCTTTTCCATGTCCTGTTTCAGGTAAGGACTCCACACCTGGATGCAGTATTCCAACTGTGGCCTAACCAGTGATTTGTATAGCCTCAATATTGTATAGAAAGATAGTAACGGGGTGGACTTATTATAGGCTACATCGTGTGGTTTTTAGATGTTGTGAGCAGATTTTAAGACAACAGGCCTACCATACATATTTTAGTGTTTTCTGTCTATTCGATCACTGGGTATGATTGGTCAAGTGATTTCTTTTCGGTTATTTGGGCAAAAAAAATTATTCAACTTAAATTGATTACGTCTATTTCCGTAACGGAGTGGATTTTTTTAAAAGCATTATATTACAAATATTAACAGAATTAAATTTATTAATAATCATTGCAAAAATGCAGTAACGGAGTGGATGTCTTCTTCTTCTTTTGGTTCTCTGCCTTGCTAGGCAGGTTCGTACGTCAATTTCGCCATTCATCACGTTTTCTGGCTCTTTCCTTCAGTTTGCTGTAATCTTTCTCCAACATCCAGTCCAACACATCATTCTCGGTCTTCCTCGTGTCTTCTTCCCCTCCATTCTTCCCTCAATTATAATTCTTAGAAGGGAATCTCCCCTCATGATGTGGCCCAACCATTTTCTTTGTCGGCTTCGTATTATCCCTATCATGGATCTTTTTCGTCCACCATTTGTAGTATGGATGTATAATAAAAAAAGACATCTGGTACGAAATAAATTAAATTAGTTAGAAATTTGTCGTGCCAAGCAAGTCGTTTGTGAAGAAATAATGACTTACGTAGATCTTCACAGAAGAGATGAATCAAGTTGCGCGACCAAAAAATTGAATGGTTTTGAGATACGAGATTATTTTTTACATGATAACGGAGTGGACATAAATCCAGGGAACAATTAAAAAAATTCTTTTAATTATATACTGAAGATCCGGTTCAACAAGTAGTATTTTAAAACATACACAAATATATATAATACATAAGAAACACGTGCATTTTTGGCTTAATACAAATCATTTTGAAATTGTAGACTAAAGCAATAAGTAGGCAGCTGTAGGCTACTATTACTAGGAACGGTATCGGAGTGGAACATTTTAGATTCAAAATAAATTTTAATAAATTACGTTATTGCTTTGAATTACTTTCAAATATCTTAAATTGTTGACTGATCAATAACATTTTAATATCAACATTTAGCATAATCAGACTAAGTATTGTTTATCGAGAAATGACCAGGGACATGTAAATTGCTAATTTGTGCATTTACCGGAAAATGACTCCAGCTATAGGCCTAAATAACTACTGAAATTTACTTTCACTATATTTATATTTTAATTAAATAATAAGGTGTATTTTTGTGTGGCATATTTGTACGACTTATGTTGACAGTTGAATATGAAAAAACCTATTGGAGAAAATAGTTTTAAATATATTTTAAATAAATTGTCCTAAAGATATCATTGATAGACATAATTTTATACATGAACTGTTTGCATACACATACATTCATGTACGGTACATAATAATGAATAAATATTTAACGATAAATGAGTCTCTACGACAGTAAACGAAATCTTAAACTCACGAGGATCCGAAGTCCAGGTCTTCAGCAAGTTTAAGACCAACCGTAGAAGGCAACATCATGTAATTGCAAAAGAGTTCTTTGTTAAAGAATTCTTCCAACGTGTCATAGAGTTGGTGCCAATTGTACGACTCGGTTAAAAGTACCGACTGAAAGCTGTCATGCACCACAGAAAAAGGCTCGCACAGCTGTTACAGTAGGCCTATATTACATACTCGAAAGTAATCAACAATTCGCAGACCACAAGCACAAAAAAACTAAATAGCTTAATTAGACATTCTGATTTAAGAGCCTAGTCCATCAGTGCATATTATAGACTAGTACATGCTTATTCAAAATCCTGTCACACTATTGTAATTTACTGGCATTCACTAGGACCTAGGGGGGGGGGTTCAGTACGTCCACGTCGTCTCCCCGGGCAACGGAACTAGGTTCCGGCTAAATCTGAACCAAGGAAGAGGGAGAGACCTGATCAGTCGCCTTCACCCCATTGATCATGAAACTCAAAATGGAAGACACAACTATTTAGGGATGGAGGTCTTCCATAAACGAGCGGCTTATGCGTGCGGGAGCATCGCCAAGGCCATAAGTCACTAGGACCTTGCTCAAGTTTACAGTAGTAAGGTATAAAAAAGCTACACTAAAGCTGAGAGGTCTACATGCTACCATAATAATTATGTATTTACACTTTTCTAACCAATACCGTAACTAGCTCTTAATATAATGGACACTCCATCGAGTCCGATTTCCAGTATAGCCTATTGCAGGAAATTACATCGATTCGAAAATGAACATAAAAATAAATAAAATAGAGATAAATTAAATAATTAAAATCATTTCATAAATTTTATAATTGTTTTATAATTTCTAAAATTGGTTTATAAATTCAAAAATTGTTTATAAATTCTATAATTGTTTAAGAAATTCTGACTTCTTCAGACGTGACTGTGTGGTGACAAGTAGATTCAGCAGTCCAACATGATCTAGTAAGTTACTGGTGAAGATGAAATCAAACGTCATATCCGATGGCAGCAACCAATGACACAGATGAAAGAGATCGGTCGCCCAGAACGTATATGTTACCTAAACAATTCACGATAGGTTATACTCGCATGAAAAAAATGATTGAATATCGATCTAGTTTTAGCATGTACATGTAGGCTCTACTGCCAACGGAAGTACACTTAACATGCAATCTCAGTATAAACAATCTCATATGACACTTAACTTAATGGATCTCGCTTACCTTCGTCACTTTCAAAGACTCCAGATAAAATGAAATAGTTTCTATCATTTTCTCGAAACATGCTTCATGTACTGTAGAATATTTCTCAAAATACTCCCTACAAATTCATAAAAATGAAAGAAGCAACGGTTACCAGGCAGTAACTTAACTGTTCTACAAAGTAAAAGTAGTCTAAAACTTCCTTGTACCATTTTCTCGTCTTTAATCCATGACTCCTTTAGCTGGTAATGAAAGAAGCCAAAGCAGGATTAGTGCATCGCAGCATTTCCACGAATATATACCCGGTATATACGCCTGTACCAAGTTCTCTGTTTGGTGACAGAGGCACGTGTGCGTAAACATTTAATTTAGGGTCTTGCACGGAGTCCGTTCTACAGGCTCGAACCCATAAACGTTAAGGCACAGACCAAAGCACGGTGTGTGGCACTGTGTGTGGCACGGTGGCCGACAGGTGAGATTGGTTGACCTGTAACGCGGAAAGTAGGCCTACGGGTTCGATCCTCGTCTGAAGCGGTTAGTGTAGGGGCCGTGAGGAAGTCCTTCGCGCACAATTATTGCTCTGCAATATCATTGCATCTGCGCCGCCGAGGCGTGTGCACTTCTGAGCTTTGGGGCACCGTTGGAAGAAGGACGATATAAAAATGCAGTTGTATTGTATTGTATTGTAAAGCGCGTCATCAAGAGACCGTCGTGTGATACAAAAACGATGCAACTGAATGAAACTTTCATCTTGGCCAAAGCGTAATAAGGGAATACCTCATCGTAGAATCATGGCTGCAGAGACAGAAATCCCTTTCAAAATAAGGAGGGACTCAAAAGGCGAAGGCAGACTTGTTTTAGTACAGAATTGGGTGTTAATACGAACTGAACTCAAGTCTTAAATAATATGCTCAGTTTATGAAATATCGCATTGCTGACAAGGATTTAGAACTGAGGTTCAACGGACCAGTCTGGGATATCGTGATAAAGAAGTAGGCATTATTTCATTCCAGATGTTTTATGAGATTTATTCTACCATCGTAAGTGGCGTACCGAAGGGGGGAAAGGGGGCGGCAAAATCGGGTTGAAGAAAAACAAAAAAGATTGAATATTGGATTTAAAAAATGAAAAAGAAGGAAGGAAAGAAAGAAAGGTAGAAAAAGAAGGAAGGAAAGAAAGAAACTGTCACTTTGGACAAGTCGGCTTGGATTCCAATGCCGCCCCTAAGCCTCCGTTAAGGGCGACATCACTGAGAGGTCTACGTTAAACACTATACATAGGCCTAATTGTAGAAAAGGAAGCAGTTTCTTTGTAATGTTTACTAAATAGGATCTTATTATATTATTATCTATACGCCAAATAATCCAGTAAATAGTTTGATTTTTAAAAGTGAAACTTCTACTGTGCACAGTAGGCCTAAGCCGTGTTTGCACCGTCACTATACAGCAGAAAAACGGTTATTAGTATGAGGAATGCAGTGCTGCAGCGCTGTCTTGCCTTTTGTATAACGGACACGATTATTGGACCTCCTGTATGCTGATTCCGGGAGATTATGACATAAACAAATATTTTTAAATCTTAAATAGTATTATTTTTCATATATAAAAATTGGTGTTTGTCTTTAATTCATTAATTTTCCATTTGATGGTTCCGTTTGGTTCGCACTATATTATGTTTTACTGTAACTAATGAGATAATAACTTTAAGAGTTTTACTGTGAGATAGCTTACTATAATTGTTAATTACTAGTTCCTCTCGGCCCAATCGTAGAGTCGTAATAGTCTCGTATCAACTACGGACACTCGTAATTTTCATTCATGCATTAATTTCGAATGAAAACGAGTAAGAGGCTGAACTAAGTGGGGCTGAATTTTGAAAAAAAACTGAAAATTTGGA
The DNA here is from genome assembly GCA_020284085.1 of Aporrectodea caliginosa. Taxonomy (NCBI): domain Eukaryota; kingdom Metazoa; phylum Annelida; class Clitellata; order Crassiclitellata; family Lumbricidae; genus Aporrectodea; species Aporrectodea caliginosa. The sequence goes on from JACEVL010000884.1 coordinate 202,671, forward strand.
GCTGAAGCGCAGAGAAAATCTAAAAAAGTAGGTAGTGCTGCAGCTATGGGCCGATATTTTGTTTGTTCTACCTCCGCAACTGAAGCGGCGAGTCAGCGACAGTCGCAACTCATGCAATAAAATGTGTTATTATCTAGTAATATAGACTTCATGAAAGTTTAAAATGTAGACTATAATTGCTGAAACGGATATTCTAAAAACGCACTGAAAGTGGATTTATATAAACTTAAACAAATAAAATTGTAGGCGCCTGTAATAAGATCGACGACCGTCGTGAAAACTGCAACATAATATATAATATTTTCGTTTATTCAACAATCCGGTTGACAAACCGCAACCGGTTACAGTGTACAATTATGCAATTCACAAGACACAAATCTTAACTACTAACAGAACAGAAAGCCTGCAAACACAAAGCATATCCGCCCAACGGGGGCTCGAACTCGGTACCTCTCGGTCTCTTTGCCAGATGTTATCCAATGCGCCACGACGTCCCAAAATGCCGCCCTTGGTCACTTAATTTTGGATCGACTATTTTCTCTAACAGATTGCAGGGCGGCATTTCAGGTCCGTACGCCTCTGACCACCGTAGCCTACCACGCGTCTTCTGCATACGCCACTATTAGGCCTATGTCATAGCACAAATCTAGTGAGTCTGAAGACTGCATTGCACATTGTAATTGCAATTGTAATCGAACATTTATATAGCGCGGCTCAAAAATCAGCAGCGCTCTCGACCTGCGTCAGTGCCTGCGTCAGGGTACAGGAAAGTCTAAAGGCGTTCAACGGACCAGTCTGGGATATTGTCAGCCAAGCTGCGAGCAATTTGTTAAGTAGTAGGCCTACTCATCCCTTAAATTTGTAAGATCATAGAATACTTTGAATTTTGGTATGTATAGTTTTGTATACTATTCCAAACCAGAAAAGTATAATCATTTGCATGGTTTTCTGATTTGCGGATTCAGGTTCTGAAATTTACTATCCATTATGTTCGGTTCCAGATGTGCAATTAAAAGTCTAAAAGTTTGCGTACCAGACAGTCAACACAGAGGTCGGGGTTCAAATCCCGTCAGTTTGGAAAGATAGCTTGAGGTTTCAGTTCCACTTGCGCCTTCTACGAACTGAGTGAACAATCATCGAAACTATTGGTTGGAAAATCAGAGGGCGAAGGAAAGGACTGGCCACCCACCCTTATATGCCAAGACTGTCTCTGAGGCTAGCTAAGGTGGCCTTAGGCCTTAGCCTTAAGGTAGCATATATTATTATTGCTCTTTCCTATTTTCTTCTTCGTCAGATCAACTTACAAGTCCTCAGGCAGACGACTCTAACGCCTAAAACAAGCCAACGTTATCAACCAAACTGCATATTAGGCCTACATCCACTTATATGTATACAATTCAATACAATGAACTGTAGCTGATATTATCCTCCATGCAAAGTTCAGAAGTGCACACGACCATAAGACAGAAAGAACATCGATGGCGCACCGCAAAGGTAGGCCTAAGTGATGGACTTGCTCGAGGTCTCTTTATAGTTACCGGTATACTGCGTCGGCCGAGGCTCGAGCCCGTATTCTCCACGTTACAGACCGAGCGCTCTAACCAAACGGCTACCGTGCCAAACGAGCATGTAGCCTATAATGTTTGAGCCATGAGACCTCGAGCTAAAGCAACCTAATCCTTATAGTTATTCTTTTATCAGCAACGTATGCCTTTCTTCTTTCAAGAAACGCCTCAACTCACTACTTATCACTGGCCTTCAAACACCTGGATATCTAACTGCTCTACCCCTGGGTACTGACTAACCGTGCCACAGATTCGCATTTTTGTGAAACTTTGCGCGTGTTAACAATATATGTAATGTATGTAATAATAAAAATAATAATAAATTAATAACAATAAAAATAATAATAATAATAATAATAATAATAATAATAATAATAATAATAATAATAATAATAATAATAATAATAATATGCATAAATACAAAGACTCTTATTTATTTGGCTTGTATAGTTATCTGTTACAAAAAACATTAACACAAAATCAGTATGTTATTTACAAGCTGCGGAAGTGAAGAAAAAGAGGTGTAAGTACCTTTGCAATGGAAAATAACAGGCAGCTGCCTGAGCTCCGTATTCAACGCACCATTCTTCATAGCCAGGTCGCATCAAAGTTGGATTGACAAAGTCTTTCCGACCTTTGCGCTCTTCAGAAAAATTTACGAATCCATCTCTGGCAGCTGTTAGCATTTCCTTCCCAACAATTTCCACATCTGACTCTTTGATTCCACGATCAATGTAGATGGGCTTCGATACGGATCTTGCAACACTATAATCGTCAAACGACATAGTGTAACCTGCATCTTCTAAAGATTTGAGTCGGCTTTGCTTGACTGCAGATTGGTTGAATTTCCTGTTGAGCCAGCAATTCCATGTCTTTAAGACAGACTTGAGAGACTGTTTGTCGCCGAATTTGCAGATTCGTTCATTGTCTCGGCTCGAGTTGCTGTATTGATCAATGAGGTCTTCCAAAACAGCATTAAGTCTTATAAAATCCTTCTCAACTATAAAGGCGTTGTACCAAACACTCCAAAGAAACTCTGCATCAGATTTGTTTTTCGGATCCAGTTTATTCATGATTTCCAGGAGGATTATATCTCTGGCTATAACGTCCTGGTCATCATCGTTCAGATGGAAACGTATCTCCTTAACTTCGCCAGCTGAAGACGAAGGTCTCTGACTCAGTCCAGCAACTGTTGCCATGACGTGTCTGACATCGCCAAGACCCAACACCAAGATGTCCATCTCACGGCTAACCTTCAAGTCTCTAAGGAAGTCGTGCATCCGTGTATTCCCGCATGCGTAGTACATTCTGGGTTCGGATACAAAGCCAGGAACCCAACACTTCGACAAAAATTCAAATACGGCCCTGTCTTCTGCCATAATTAAAATCGGATCTGCTGCGGTACAAAGTCAGTTCTGCTTGTTCCCGCACAATATCTTGTACCGACAGCGAACTTTAGACCCGAACTTCGCCAGTTTTTGTTCTAGTGACGCTTCTGAATTCGACAATGACTAAACATGAACGCCGTTTCGAACTACGGAACTCGTTTGCTGGAGATCAACTGAGGCTCAGATCATTATAAGAGTTAGTCTCGGGTTTTTATTTGATTCTATTACGTCTTCACCATAGTTACAGCACGCAGTCAGAGAGAGAGAGAGAGAGAGAGAGAGAGAGAGAGAGAGAGAGAGAGAGAGAAGAGAGAGAGAGATGATAGAACTTCTAAAAGGAGTAGAGAGAGAGAGAGCCTACAGTTTTGCAAACCGATTGTATAAATTAAGATGCCGTTTGCACAATTAAGTTCTATAGCTATAGCTGTTTGTTATTGAAGCAATGCTATAATAGGCCTACTGTAAATAGGCTCTTAACTTTGGAAAGGTTCTCATCCACCTAGTATAGGTATTACTATCTTCCAAATTTGAAACTGTCCATTCGGTCGCCGCTAAAGAACACCCTAATTTGCAGCCTCCATGCAGATTATGCATATTAACTGACATTAACACGACCCAATGCAATTAGGCATCAAGACTATAGTAGGTCCTACAGTTTAAACAAAGTGGTAGTCTATAGTGGTTTAATATTATTTATAAGTCAATGCACATCTCGAGATCAATATTTATTGGCTGCCTTGAAGCGCTCTGTATACAGTCACGTCTGAACATGCAGTATTAGCCATGCACTTAAGCAAACGTGTAGACCTATTCTAGATAGTCCTTTACGATAACGTTCTACACGTGAACGATAAGAGGTAAACCTATAGGCCTACATGCATTGCCTAGAACACTTGGACTTTTGAAGGGTTATCATGCTGTTCGAAAATATGAAACTGGGTTTTACTATTGCGCCGTTTTCGGAAATTGTGTTAAATCCACATTCTCGCTTTTCCGATTATCTAACCGGTCATTGCCACTTGAAGTGCCATGGTCATGTCTGCGTAAGCTGTCTTTATAGATCAATCGACCATAAATAGTAGGGGAGAGTTAAACAGAAGCATAACTGATGATAAAATACCACAGTTTAAGAATCCGAGTTAACGGTAACACGCTAGAAATGACAAATGTAAAATAGCAAACATTACCCAGACAGCCTTCCCCCATCGCTCCCATTGTGAACCACTAGGGGCACCCGTCGGCTTTCTCGAGGCGTCGGCCTAGTGTGGTCGTTCCTCTACTTTGCCATGATTTCAATGACTGTCGCAAAATTCTGTGGGCCTTGGTCTTGCACACGGTGAGCCAGACTTTGCCGACAGTGAGATGAAGGACCAGCATTGGCCCTCGTGTTGCGCAGACTTGTCGAAATTGGGCCGCGTGTCAGAGTCGTGGTGGGAGGTTTGGAGGGGTAATTAAGGCGCAGCGGTGGATTCAATCGGAAAACAAGCGACACCGTTGTAGGCTGAGGAGGTGGATGAGGGAGAGGGTCACGGGAGGGGTGTGGGAGAGGGCGATGGACGGAGATGACCTAAATGCTGCCCTAGCGTTCTACAGCCTATCATATCGCTGAATAATACAAATGGCGGAATTTCAAACAAGGAAACCTGTGTTGGGGTTTTATTGAAAATTTAAATTATAAAACGGTCAGTTGTTGTAATTTATCCGTTTTGGATCGTTCTAGTAGAAGTCGGCATTTGTTACAAGACTTTAGAGGTGAGTGTATATGCACATTATAGCATGCGTATATAATTATGTATATATATAATATATATTCAGTTCCTGACGCCAGCCATTTTGGCTGCGATGGGTACGAATAAATGTCTTCATTTAAACAGTATTTGGCCTATCTATCTAGCGTAGTCTCGGCTTGCCTCTGCTTCTCGTTCCACTTCCATCGAATCGTGCATATTCAACATGTCTTATCACTTTTCAGCAAGATCCTTTCTCGTGTTTGGCTCGTTCTGCTCAGTCACAAATCCATTTTGCTATCAGCCTAAAACTTCACTTTTTCACATTGTTTATCCACCGTAGGCTGTCTCTCAACAGACCGACCTGGATGTTGATATGATGACAACATGGTTTTTGTGTGCCATCGGTTGTTGTCTTGTGCATTATATACAGGCGCTGTAGAAGTTATTAATATTATTAAAATGATAATATAATTTATTTAACTGTATGACTAAGACTGTTTTATGGTGCTGGGAGTTATGTTATTGAATAGTAGTGAATGTCTGCATGTGCCAGTTTTGACATACCTTTTAAACTATCGATATCTTGGTCTGTTAACTGAAAGTATGAAAATAGTAGCAAATTTGTTACCTCACATACATTTAGATAACTTTTGTAGGCTATGTGTTAATGTCTTAGGTTACATTCAAATGGGTGCACAGTAGTCAATACAATACGGTACAGTACAATTGTATTTGATATTACCCTCCTTTCAAAGTTCACAAGTGCGGACATGACCAGACAGCTGAACATTGCTGGCTCTGAGCAGTTAAGTGAAGGACTTGCTCAAGGTCCTTCGACAGTGACCTCTGGCTTGAATAGTCAATCGTTGGCATACTAGGCTGTCAACCTTGAGATTGGGTATTTAAATCCACTCCAGGTTACACAGGTATTGAAATGTCTGTTTTACCTTGCAAGCATATACAATGACTGGACTTCTGGTGGCAAGATGAGGTGGCGAGAACAGATCACCCTCACTCATGGACCTGTACGTTAACATAAAAATTCATGGTTGGTGGGCTTCAGGTCTGATCGTCTTTGTGATATTCACATTTAGGTGATATACAGGCATGTAGCAAGACTGAAATTCAAGAGCAGGCAACTTCACAGACCATTGGCAAAATCCTGGGCATTGTGGTCATTGGTCAATAGAAGTTCCAGTATATAAAAGCAAGAGGAGTGTAGCTACGCTTATGGTGATGTATTATATAGATGTGTGTGTGTGTTTTGTGTGCACAAGTCAATGTACTTGATAAATGGTGTTTAATTATATGCACTTATAATTATGCGACTAACAGTGCCTTAATTCTATCATATGAATTTGTGTGTCTGTATCTAAATGCGCAATATAGCAACATAATGCTGTCATGGTTGTGTTTTGTTACGGCGGTGAGCCTGAAGAGGAGCAACGGCCTTATCATTCCACAGAGGAGCGAGGAGTCTTATCATTCCACAGAGGAACAAGGAGCACAGGCCTTATCATTCCACACAGGAACGAGGAGCAACGGCCTTATCCTTCCACACAGGAACGAGGAGCAACGGCCGTATCATTATACAGAGGAACGGGGAGTAACAGCCTTATCATTCCACAGAGGAACGAGGAGTAACAGCCTTTTCATTCCACAGAGGAACGAGGAGCAACGGCCTTATCATTCTACAGAGGAACGAGGAGCAGCGGCCGTATCATTCCACAGAGGAACGGGGAGCCTTATCATTCCACAGAGGAACGAGGAGGACCTTATCATTCCACAGAGGAACGAGGAGCAACGACCTTATCATTCTACAGAGGAACGAGGAGCGGCGGCCGTATCATTCCACAGAGTAACGGCCTTATCATTCCACAGAGGAACGAGGATCAACAATGAAGCATCAAAGCCTTATCATTCAACCAGCAACGAGTCTACCATTCCACACTGAGTGGCATCATTAGTTTAAACTGCAGCAGACCTGTAGACGTCATCTCTTGCCTTAGTATTTATTAAATTTAGATTATGCTTCAGTGGGGAACTATATTTATTACTTGTTTGCTAAAGTAATTGTTTACTGCAGCCAATAATCAGAGGAATCCTATAACCAAAGGCTCTCTCTGAGGAAGCCTAATGTAGTGTAGAATAACGGTAAAGTATTGGCTAATATATTCATGTATAATTTAATTTTAATGTATTTTAATTGTGCATAGACAGTCGTATGTAGGCACTAAGTGTGACATATATTTCTTACTACTAGTTGTATGGTGAAATTATTAGATATTTAAGATGTTTAGTGTTTAAATACTTTAACTTTATTTTGCTATGATAGCAATAGAATGCACTGGTTTTCATTCTTTTGGGTTTCATTATTTTTAATATTAATTGCATATTTATGTGAATATGTTTGAAGTGGAATAGTAAAGCCATGTTTTAGCACTTTAACGGCAAGAGTGTACTAAAAGTGACTGGGAATCAATACAGCTCATTGTTAAAGTGTTAAATATAGCAATATGGAGCATATGGCTTCAAATTGTAACATGTCATAACCAGGGCAGATATCCATTTCAAGAGTTCTGCTTCTTCTGTCATATCTCGTATCAACGAAGCTATATTAAGTACATTGACCATACACTGAATATTGGACATTGAACGCTAGGATTGGCCATCTGCCTTCTTAAGAAAATGAAGCCGCTAGCACTTCATACCCTAATATTTTACTGAATATGAACTGCATATCTACTAAATTACTATTTGGACATGCCTCTGGACCAGTAGGGATGTATGTGGGTCTGTATGCATGCATGTATGTATGTATGTATGTATGTATGTATGTATGTATGTATGTATGTATGTACATATTTATATGTATGTATGTATGCAACAGGACACAAGAGTTATGCATTACTGCATATTGGCCCATCACACCAGCCAAAGGATAACAACAGACAAAGGTTAGCTTTATGTCACCTGCCATGGGTCAGAGAATTTTCAACTCCAATTTTAAAATGTCCACGAGACAGGACATAGGATAGGAAAAAGCTAATATTATTTCTATATCAATGTTAATATATTATAAGTAGAAGAAGAAGAGCAGTCCCGTATGCTAAACCTGAGGCAGCCATGGGTATGAAGTCGTAGTGATTTCATTTTCTTGGCCTCTGCTTATGAGATCAGGTGACCAGTCCTCTGCTTTGCCGTTTGTTATTCCCACTGATAGTTTAAGGTCAGTGTGCTTATTATAGTTTAGTTGGTTAGAGGGTACAAGAGAAGCAGAAATCTCAAAACGGATATGTCGTGTTGGTGACACGTTACAAATTGAAGTCATGTGTTCCACATTGTTATATTTAACACTTTAACAATGATCTGCATTGGTTCCCAGTCACTTTTAGTACACACTCATAGTTAATGGGTTAACTGTCCTACTATTGTTTTTTATTCTTTGCAATACAATGAACGATGTTTTACTTCAATATAATTATTTTCTTAGAAATATGCAAATAATATGTGAAGGTAATTAGAGTGAAGTTTAATTTAAATAAATAATTAACTTGTTATTATTCTGAACTGTTTTAGTATTAGCTGCTCTGCTGTTTGTAAATGTTTCTATTATGGTAGTTGGTTTTATCTGCAATAGATTTACATAAAACTGAAATAACTATAATTTAGAACTAGCCGAAATGTTCCTCTGTTGTTTGTCATTCTCTCTGATACGATGCATGGTGTTAACTTCAATATAATTATTTCAATAGAAATGTGATAATATGTTAGAGTGAAGTTGAAGCGATATTCTTATACAGAACTGGTTTAATATTAACTGTTCCACTTATTGTAATTTTTGTGATTTAATGGATAGTTTGATGCAATATAATCATTTCCACGAAACTCTGAAATCATTATAATTCAGAACTGGTTCAACTTTTCCATTGTTTGTTTTTCTTTGTAATATATTGAATCGTGTAAACTTCAACGTAATTATTGCCATAGAACTGGAAGTTTTTTCTATGTCATGCATTAGCTACATTGATAGCTGTTCAATCCAATCTCAATAGTGCATTAGTCTGGGTGGAATTGTACATATAAAAGACATATAAAAATTCATCTGACAATCCATTAATTACAACTACATTCATAGAGCCCACAGTGTGGGCAAACTGTGTGCACAATCGTAGGACCCACTGTGATATAGTGTGGGCAAACTCTGTGCACAATCGTAGGACCCACTGTGATATAGTGTGGGCAAACTGTGTGCACAATCGTAGGTCCCACAGTGACATAGTCTGGGCAAACTGTAGGTAAAATCGTAGGTCCAGCACCTGGCGATGATTTGCCACTGGCGGTACTATAAACGCCGACGCTGGGTGCAGTGACATCTTGCCCGCGCCGGTCTCCCCTGGGCCTTCCACCTAAACCCTTAGAGCGCAGCCTGCGCACCGCTTAGGGCTTGATGAGGTAAGACGATAAATGCCGGCCCCGCAGGGGTCCGCCCTTGCGTTCCCTCACGGGTCCACAAGTGCTGGCCTGTGAAGTATGGACGGGCGTTGCCCGTCCTCCGACCCTCTGGGCTGGCGATGATAATGCGCTGTGGGCAATCAAAATCGGCACCCCGTGGGCCCTGCAAAACGTGGCTGTCTGGGGTTAATGTCGAGTAACATAGACTAGGGAAATTAGGGGCGAGACGGACCACTTAAGGAATTTTCGGATTTAAATAGCCATAAATGTGCAACAAGGGCACGATTTCTTTTCTACTCACAGCCCACGAAGTAAGTTAACTATGAGCAACACAAATTTAATTGCATCCCTTTCGGAAGAGGAGATTTTTGTAATTGAAATTTTTGTAATTATTTTCCATCTTGCCCCATATACTGGGGCAAGATGGAACACTGTAGTCCATCTTGTCCCCACACATTAGGTCATTTTTAGCATGTGTTGAGCTCATGTAGAATAGGATTTGCATGTACAATTGTGATTATCTCAATAATAAATAGTGAGAATAACACAAAAGACTTGTTAGACTATTATTTCAACACTAGATGGTTGCCTATCCTTGGACGGTAACGTTCAGCGAGAAAATATTATAAAAACTAGCCTACATACAGGTTTTCTACATTTTCTGGATGATTATAATAATGATAATAAAAATGGTTATAATAATTAATAATAATTAATAATATTAATAATAGTAATAGTAATAGTAATAATAATAATAAAATGATAATAATAATAAAATTATTACTAATAATTATAAAATTATTGTTGTCATTAAATTTGTAAAAATTAATGTTAACTAATTAATAATTAATTAATGTTAACATAATAATAATAATAAAAATAATTTTATTATTTTTATTAATAATTCTATTATTATTAATTTTATTATTATTAATAATAATTTTAGTATTTTAATTACTATTGTTGTTATTATTACATTAGTAAAAAATTAATGTTGAATAGAAACAGTCTACTACACGTAGAATTTACATAAAGGGCAAGATGGATCACGGGGTCCGTCTTGCCCCATCGGTGACTGATCCAACTCGTCCCATATGGAAGGTTTAAACTTTTCACTACTGAAAATTAAATCCGCTGTGCATCCCACCAATATTGAATTCGTTCTTCGAACACAAAAGGGGTGTATAACAAAATATACTTGTGTCAAAAACTTGCGACAATGCGTAATTGAATAGTTAGCAAAATCCCGCACTTGAAAATAAGATCAGACAAGTCATTCGACTTTTCTTCATAAAAAACGGAAAACTGTCGTTTTGGCCCGAACGAGCAAACAATGCACCACGTCGTCAACAGTATTAAAGTAATTCAAGCACATTCGGTAGGTGGCGACATCATAAATGAGTTAAATTGAATAGATCCATCATGCCTCAAGGGTCCATCTCGCCCCTAGTTTCCCTACTCTAGTGCGTTGTGTGTCAATCGAGCTCAACACCTGTGCCTTGGACTAGTAGCTTATTGCAAAATGCGCAATATTACGAAAGCTAAGTACATTCTAGTTAATTGTGTGTTGACACGTACAGCATTTGCATCTATGTCAGGGCTTTTAAAGGAATTTTTAGAACTGCACAACCCCTTCTCTCTTTTTCAAAAAGCCATGGTAAATTATTCCCAGTGACCTTTTTAGCTATTTTTAACTGCACAAAAATGCTTTTACAGCTGCACAAATTCATTTAGAACTGCACTTTTGTGTAGAACTGTACACTAAAAAAGCCCTGATCTAGGTCTATAACTCTATGTGCAATGGTTTTGCGGCGCTGTAGGCTACTTAGAGCCGTGGTCCGCAAGCTGGTACGCTTAATTAGGCTTCCTATAGGGGCCTACCCATATCGTTCCCTACTCTTGAAGAACTCTGTAAAAAGCGGACCATGACTCTCTCTCTCTCTCTCTCTCTCTCTCTCTCTCTGTGTGTCTCTGTCTGTCTGATCTCTCCTCTCTGTCGGTCTGTCACTGTCGGTCTCTCTACGATTATCTCCCTTTCGGACAGAGAGGGAAAGAAATCGTAGATATCTCTCCCTTTCTGTCAGTCTGTCTCTCAACGATTGCTCTCTCTCTGTCTCTGTCTCCGTCTCTCTGTTTCTCTCTCTGCGGTGAAACCCACACGCTCGGTAATTCTATACTGTCTTGCTATCTCTCCACAGGTCTTCCACTCAAAACTGAAAACACTGCTTTTTCACAAATCCTATCCCGATTCCTTCTCTTCCCCTCACCTTCCTCGCCATTTCAACTCTAAGCATCATCCACCTTAGCCGTCTGACTGTCTGCCTGCCTGACTCTCTGGATTTTGACCCCTGCCTATCGATTCTGTTTTGGTTAAGCGCCTGTGAATAAGCTGGTTCCCGCGACTTCGCTTTTGTGGGCGCTGTAGAAATATCGAGTTTACGATTACGATTACTGTGTCCACGATAAAGTAGACCCCTAGACTTTGTAAAATATCTTGGTCATTTGTAGTACTATAGGTACTAAATTTGGTACACATGAACTTCAGTCTATTCTATTTATACCCTGCAAATTTTATTACAATTGATGCAACGGTTACGAGGATACACCCTTATGAAATTGGGTGGTTCAGGAACCAAGTTACCAACACGTAAAACGCATCGACAGATGCGTGCGCGGCTGATCATCCTGACTCAGCACCAGTTCTTCGACAGCATTGATATTTGTTTGCGTTCGTAACGTCCGATCTCGTGATTTACTTGCAACTGATCCGGTTGTGGCAATCTTTTTTAACAGCTTGTTGACACCAGCCAGGGACCAATTTTTCATTGGAAATTCTGTAATGAATCTCTTTGCGCCATACCCCTTCGTCTCTCTCAACTCCTTGATTAAAATCTTGTCCTCTACGCTGAAAACCATTTTTTTACAAAAAAACTACTGTTATGTAAAACAGGTCTCGTAGTGTAACTGTTTCTGAAAATGGCGCTTATAAACAACAGCCTATGTATCCTCTGCGGTAGCCAGAAAAATTACGTCATTCTATGCGTTTTACGTGTTGGTAACTTGATTCCTGAACCACCCAATTTCATAAGGGTATATCCTCGTAACCGTTGCATCAATTGTAATAAAATTTGCAGGGTATAGATAGAATAGACTGAAGTTCATGTGTACCAAATTTAGTACCTATAGTACTACAAATGACCAAGATATTTTACAAAGTCTAGGGGTCTACTTTATCGTGGACACAGTGTATATAATTTTAGGCTATGTTTGGATGACTGATGTTCCGGTATATACCTAAGTTCCAATTATGCGCTTAGTTTGATTAATTATACGCCCGGTTCGGCTGAGGGCTAGATCTTCCCACTCAGTGGAGGAATCTTGGGCGTAGAGATAGGGAATTAGAGACCTGGGTCATACAATCTTTGTTTGTGTAATAAACGGTACTGGTGTTCGTTTGGGCGCAAAAAATTTGAATTCCGCATGATCGGAACGCATGAGTGCATGACGCGTGTAGCCTATTGAGACTTCAAACAATAGACTAAGTGAAGTTACTGATAGGCCTATAAGACGAGTAACTGTAACATGTAACTGTTCTTGTTCTAGCTCTAATAGGCCTTATATAACCTCATCTGTTTTCTGTATCGATCGTCCAATCCAACAAATATATTTGTTGGTCTTCATGATTAGCAGAAAAAGGACCTTAGTCACCTTACTGTTCAAAACTAACATCTCGATCAAAGTACCGAACAAATATCTCAAATAGGCCTACATATTCCTATTTATGTATCGATCAGCTAGGCCTATCTAAGCGGTTAGTGCCTTAAGCCAATTCTGAGCTATTTAGACAAATATTGTCTATATTGTCTGAACTTTTAGCTATGTACGCCGTTAAACATCTAATGATTATGCGGTAAAATAAATTTATAAGGAGACTAAGACAAAAACAGAAATCTTGTCTATTGCAAAAACGTGACTCTATTGTTAAAACTAATGCAAAAGATAAAAAATGTAGTCAAAGATAAACATAACAGAAGCGAACAGCTTTTTTGAACGCACAATGATAAAGTCATTCCCTGTGTAGATTTTTTGTCACAGAATCTGGTAGAATTGTTTCCAACTTCCACTCCTCAATCTACATATTCACTGTCACTATCATGATCATAACTGTACTATAACAAAAAAAGGGTGATACCAGTTAAGGGGAAATTGTGTCTTTAGACTGGTGGAATGCAAGGCATACAATTATTTAAGTTCTTATAATATTCAGCATGCTCAACAATTAAGACGTCGTCAAGGTCGTCGGCAAGTGGTTTTGTGGTTCTTCCAATCTTTGCGCTGGCATTCAGGGCTACAGTAATTAGCACTCTTACACTGGCTGCACTTTTTCATCTCTTTGCCAAGCACTCCACAACCGTCGCAGTGGTTCATCAGTGGCGCTGCTCTTGGGAACTGTTGAGTCTGGCACTCAAGACTGTGTCTCTTCCAGTCCGCACGTTGGCACTCCCGACTGCAATATGCTGCACTTTTGCAGTTAGTGCACTTCTTCATATCTGTCTTTTCCAACCGACAACACATACATAATTCAACAGATCTTGGACCAACAGAATTATCCGCGATTGCATCATTTTCTTCGTTGCTCTTTATCTCTTGCAAATGTTGCTGAAAATGATTCTCAGGTTTTAGGGAACAGCCAATTGCATTCTTTTTCTTTTCAGAATGACTAGGCTGTAAGTTTGACTGCTTGCTGGAGTTGTCTGCTTTTGTTCTTTCTTCAATCGTTGACTCCAAATGCCACTCATCATAATTTATTTCCATTGTGGAAGAATGATCCTCATCCTTTGTCTTTGTAGGCGTACCACCATCGTCATTCTTTGATTCTGAAATGTAGTCATCGGCCTTTGGTTTCAGGGCAGAATCCTCCTCAGAATTATCCTTACTATCTGGTTTTACGATGGAACTACCTTCACTATTTGACCTAACAGAGGAGCAATCCTCGGATAAAGAATCATTCTCAATCTCCTTAGTAGAAGAAGGATCCTTGATACGTGACTCATTCATAATACAATCTTGGATCCCTGGCTTCACTGATGAACCGCTGATGTTCTTTGGCTTTATGGAACAACCACTCCCGGTGCTTTTGTTCGTGGTAGAATCATCATCGGCTTTCAACAAAGTTGAAGAACAGTTTTTCTTGTGTCTTGGCCAGTCCTTACACTGACACTCTTTACTGCAGTAGGCGACCGTCTTACACCGCGAACATTTCTTTAGGTCTGTCGTTGACTTCTTGCACTCTGCGCAGGAGATTTGTTGCTTCGGCGGTAAACTGCTTGAATTTACGGACGTCTTAGAGTTGGATTTGTGCTCTGCTAGACGAATAACAATATCACAATTGAAAAATTACTTTAAAATAGACATACAATTCACCCTGCATTAACAGCTGCTTCTTTTGCTAGGTTTATAACATACCTGTTTAATAACTTAATTAACTAATAGTTCTCAGAATTTGTTAACGATGTTTCAGGCTGGATGATCTCGTTCAACTATAAATTCTCACACACTATTATTCATTAGACCTCCTATAGAGGCATATGCCCAATAACTACTTTTGTGAGGTTAGTATTTAGACCTCTAACGCCAGGATTTTCCGTGATGCCATGATTTTATTTCATTCCAACTCTGCCCCAGTACTTTAATCTTTCCTACAGGCTTTAGTATTACCCATGTGCAATCAAGGTTTCAGCTGACAAACAGAATAATACCAGTCATTGTGCGTTATCTTTCTTTTTCATTCTAGAAGAACTACAATCCGCCTTACTTAGTAAACAGTAGGCTACTAATTCTTTAGTTTCATAGATACCTTCTCAAAATTAAGCCCACCCTGGTATGGTTAAATCCTCATATCTTAACTTCACAGCAGAACCATTCCAAATCTTAGACTCAGTTCCAGAAGTATCCTTGTTCCTTCCTTAGAATAGCCGCCTTGATATCTAACGCAGATGTACATGTACATGTATAACACCTTTGGATCTGTGGGTTCATTGAAAAACTCTAATTATCCTCTGGCTTCGTATTGCTTCATCTTAGTATTACGAAAACTGAACTCTAAAATATAGTGTCGGCTGTAGCTGTGGCTATGCTTGGATGTATGTGCCATCAAAAGGCTTATATCAAATATTTTCTGTGACTGTATGATCATCATTCAAGTACAGATGAACTCGTTCTTTTCAAATTAACATAGCTAGTATAGCAAATATATGAAGTCATATGGGGTCTTTGTAATGCATCTATAGACCATTTGACCTACATGTATATGACTGTTCAGTTACATACAAGCAATCGATGGTAATATTCCGCAATACAGAAATCCAAATGCTACATAACCAGGTCAATAAATTGACAGACGACATAAATAAAAACTCTTTCCTCAATTAATATCTGATAATTTTTATATAGCATGGGACCTAAGCTTGTTATCAGTAATATCACCATGGTCGTAATTGAACATAATCAAACTAACCAATCTTCCAACTCAAACCAACATGTCTTCCAACTTCTTAATCTCTCCATTTTGCAGTCTGGATTACCTTAAGTTTAATTTGATTAGAATCACCTCTTGCCGTTAAGGAGTAATGGTAAGGGTCGGCACCTGTTATTTTTGACTTGGCTCCAGATTTTGATACTGTGGACCATTGTCTTGCATCGTCTCCACTCTCCATGCTTAATGGCTTGGGCTTGTGTTCCTGCACCAAACTGGTTTGCTACTTACCTTGTAGTCCATTCACTCAATCAGTATAATATTTAAACGATAAATATTCGTCTAATGCTTAGCTGACATGTGGTATTCGGTAGTGTTCCATGCTCTTCTGCTTACACGCTGTACTACATCACTAGGAACATTGCTCGACAATCATTTACTGTATATAACTTTTATGCTTTTGACACTCAAATTTACATTTCTCTTGTATGCGCAGCACAGCTGTTGTCCACTGTCGTTGACGAAGTACAGTCTTGAATGACGGATAATGAACTCATCCCTAGTCTTTTAGAGACTGAATTCTGCCACTGGATAATCTTCAGCAACTTAAAAAACTAGAATGGCTGAAATCTTTGAAACTCATTCAGGAAAGAATTTGTATCAAAATGGAGCCACCAGTTTATAAGACATTGAACTCTAGCTCTAACCACAATGCTTAGTCAGTTCTTATTTGCCAGACTTATCATTATTTAACATTATTCAACTGGTCATCTTATCATTCTTTTCTGATCATACTTAAAACTCGAACTATTCTTGGTGAATAAACTTGTTCGATTACCGGATCTAGATTTTAAACCATGTCCTTGCATCTGGCTGGTGTGCACAGTGGCTTATGTAAATTCATTCACAACTTATACCTTGCCTTTTTAAAGCTATCCACCAAAGGCTGCCTCTCTGTCTAAACCGACTAATCTTCTGGACATTGACCTGCAGGGTGATTACGTCTAGGTTTTGACGTTCCAACGGTTGACGTCTTGTTTATTAGGCACCAACATGATAGAAGTTACTAATTACAATAACTTTTAGGAAGATAAGAGCAACAGACTTTCTAATTTAGTTAATATGCAATTCAGATTGTCTCCAAAACAATAATCAAACCTGATGGAAAACGAGGCGCGTTTGCAGAAAATGACGACATCCATTCATTCAGCTGCTTCTGCAAAATCTCGGTAGCTTTTATGCGAGAAACAAAGTTCTGTCGTATACTGGGAGAATATATTTTCGCAATGTAGTCTTTCACCAAACCCGTGTTCGATGGATATTTATGCAGTTCTGATGCCATGTCTCCTCCATTTTTATTTACAAAGACCATTTGCAGAAAAGTATTCAGTGACTGAGAGGATGAAGCTGTCATTTTTGCTGAAGCTGGTCTTTCCTGAGACATCCTTAAACTGTTTCTGAACAACATTTTCTTTAGAAGTTCAAGCTAAATTGAAACAAATCAAACTTAGAATTAGTAAATAAAACCAAGAAGGTAAAATACAATGGCATTACAAAGGCAGACCAAAGCTGTGTTCGATACACAATACAAATAAGTACATAACAACACTAGACCTAAAATTGAGAAGGTCATTGCGTCTGACAAATGACCGAGAAAACGATAATGGACATCATTTATATGTGCTTCATGACAATAAACAAACTGATTGATTGATTGATTGATTTGTACCCATCACCGTCAAATCGCTGACATAAGGAACTGATGACCATGATTGTTGACATTTACGAGAACAAGACTATAGGCCTATTAATAGTCTAGTTTTCAGGCATTCATTTAAACAAAAACAGAAATTAAGTCACTTCAGGTTAACAATTTGTAAAAGATAATTCACTAAAATTTAGTGAATTATCTTTTACAACTAAATTTAACAAACCACAGTAGACAATTTTAATTGGTGTTACAAATAGTTATCAAGCATAATGAGTGACAAATATTCAGCATCAGCGTCACAAATATGTGAGAGCAATCAGAGGATTTTTTCTTTCTTACACATTTTAGATCTTTGGCATATATCATGGTCGACTCCTTGTTTGTCTTTAGTGCTGCCGAGTTTCTGTCGAGCTCCATAGATCTCATTCTGATCAGCGGAAGACCATCATACATGTAATAACCTTCGACATCCAGAATCAAGACACGTGAAGTCTCTCTTTGCTTCTGAATTTCTACTCGCATCGTATGTGGCTGCAAGTAATAAAAAAGAAAGCACGTTTTCGCTTTTCATCCAGTTGTAACACTACCGTTCTGTTGCGAATAAAGCAATTTTAAGTATTTTAATTTTTAAATAATGATAAACAACAATCTAATGAGAAAAATACAAAATTTGGGATATTCAGCTAAATGTAGGTCTACACAAAGAAGATGATCATACAGAAAGCATTTTTAGTATAATATCCTTTACTATAATATCAAATAAGTACTTTTAAGAGTGGAAAATGGCAACAGTATACATTTGCCCTTATAAGAGAATTGAGAACTTAAAATTGTTTTCTGAGTGCCTGTAGACCATAAAGCTTATAGACGTACGAAATCGCCAGCCGATCGCGCTAGCTGGGTGAAATTCGTCCGTGAAATGCACCGCCGATACAGGGAGAAGGAGAGAGAATATTGGGAGTATAAGATCACCAACCACTCCAAGGAGCCCAGGAAACTCTGGGCGACTTTCAATGACCTCCTCGGTCGGTCTCAACCCAAGAGCCGATCGGCCACTCCGCTCTTCACGGCTGCTGATTATCTGGACGTCTTCACTTCAAAGGTCCGATCGGTTCGCGAAGCTACGGCTGGCTCTCCTCCGCCAGCGTATCCTCCTGCAGGATGCTCTCTCTCAGTCCTGGATCCGATCTCCAGTGAGGAACTACGACGAATCATCCTTGCTTCTGCCCCTAAAACCTGTGACTTGGACCCTCTTCCTACATTCCTTCTTCAAGAATTCGTCGACGTCTTTCTTCCTTTCCTTACAGTCATCTGTAACCGCTCTCTCCAAGAGGGCGTTCTTCCTCCGTCACAGAAGAAGTTCATCGTTATTCCTGTTCCGAAACGCGAAGGACTGGACTTGTCTGATCCGGCCAACTTTAGGCCTATCGCGAACGTATCATTTATTTCTAAAATAATTGAGAAGATTGTTAGTTTTCAGTTAACTGCATATCTTGTTGAGGAACAATTTGCTCCCGACTTTTCAATCTGGTTTTCGTAAGGGCCACTCCACGGAAACCCTGTTAGTTCGTCTGCTCTCTGATGTCTATGGGGCTATTGATAGGTCACAGGTCAACGCCTTTTAGCACTATTTGATTCTTTAAGTTCACATCATCCATATCCTTCTTATGCATATTTTCTGCCTCACATTATCTTTCTGGAAACTTCTTGAGACACTTGTTTCCTTCCTCCATGACCGTTTATTCTCTGTCGTTTACGGGTCTACCAGGACTCCATGGACGATTGACGAGTAATGGACTGCCACAGGGTTCACCTTTGGGCATCCATTCTATACATTAGAGTATACTGCTGATCTTTTACACTCTAAGTCGAATGTTGCCAATCTTATGCGGATGACCTGCACCTTCGCAATCGATACTTTTCGGCATCTTCACCACAAATGAGGGGCTGTAAAATATACACTCTACAGAAAATGATCTATGCAAAAAATTAAACAGTATAGAGTGAACCCAAAAGGATCGGATTCTCCAGCGTAGAGTGATACAATGATACAGTCACAGAGGAACGCTGCCTAGAGTACGCTTATAGCACTAATATAATACTTTCTCGCCAAATGATTACTTTAGTGCAGATCTAAGTAGTGATGTCTTTTCCGGCGGCTCGGGTTGGGAAAATTTCCGGTCATTTTCCAGAAATGGCCGCCGAAAATTTTCCGCCATGTTAGAAAATTACATTTAACTCAGGTTTTCAGTATGAGACCCGCAGCGGATTATGTTACCGGAGTTCCGCTTTGGTTTACGCTATATCTGTCCATGTGGGCAACTGTTTACCTTACAAGAATTAAAATAAACATTACCCTGACTGTTCATTAGCGGTTCAGGCTGAGTGGCCTAGTTAGATAAGTTGTAAGCAGGTTGAACTATCAGTATATACTGTCTGGCAATTTGACATCTTCGTCAGCTGCTTAGCTATTTCAGCATTGCCTTAGTCCATAACCACTCAAGAAGGCAACAGCTCATAGACAAACAATTAAACTTAAAAACACATTCTTTTCTACTTAAGACTGTTCTCTTTTGAAAATTGATTAGCGGTCTGTAGATAGATAATCTTGAATGGCAATAATATTAAATCTCTGACATAAAATGAAAAGCTAGCAGAAAGCAAGAAAATAGGATAAAATACCAGTGTCTTGTCTTTCTTCGACCCTAGCAACCACAGTTGTTCTATGACGACGCGTAGAACCATGAAGGCGTCATCAGTGAGCAAGTTTTGCCCACTAAAAGCCTTTGCCAATGACAAGGCTGCGATATCATTTGGTGAGCAATTCATGAGATTCATATCATCGTGAGTTCCCGATTCTTTGAAGCGTGGCCGCAGGTGAAAGCTGATAATTTGCTGTAGAATGAAGTGTCTGCGAGGGCAAGAAACCCTTGCCACATTTCAGGACGATTGAATGATTGTAAGTGATCGCATTAGTCGTCGCAAGATTTGACATTTTAGCCTGTGGCTCAAACAAACAAACAAACATTCAAGCAAGCAAGCAAGATTTCCGCAAGTTAAAGTAGATGGATAATAACAGTATTATAGGCCTCATAAGAATTAATCATCAGAATAATCTGTTGCAGTATTAAAATGGTGTCTGTAAAACTACTGAATCAATTGCTGTTTTTGTCTTACATTTTCATAACTAAAATAGACTAAATCGTAAAAAATATTTTTTTAAAATTAATAGTGAAGTTTAATTCCAATTAATTCCTAAATTATTGTTGTTGTTGAGCCATGTTGAACACACTGAACAGTAAGCTCTAACAGTGCCATCTATTGACCACACATATTTTTTATATACACGTCACTTGGAGACGCCTGTTTGAAACACACAAAACTGCCTTCGCAAGGTAGGCTCATTTATACTTTAAGAATATAGTGATGAGTGGACGATAGACGAGTAATTGTTTGCAAGGCCGCTCACCTTTCAGCATCCATGCGATTGTTAGAGTCTGAAACGATCATTTTACACATTAAGTCGAATGATGCCTTTGTTTCAGGTTGTCCCAACACCTTCGGCAATCGATACTTTTCGGCATCTTCACCACAAATGAGGGGCTGAAAAAATATACACACATACAGAAAATGATCTATGCAAAAAATTAAGCAGTATAGAGTGAACGCAAAAGGATCAGGTCCTCCAAGGTGGTAGATATCATGATACAGGCACAGAGGAAACGGGAGTAGAGTAGCCAATACCACTAATATAATATTTTCCCCAAATAAAACTTTAGTGCAGATCTAAGTAACAAAACCAGCCAAACTAAACAGTGGTGGAATGTGTTAGGCGACCGTAGTTGGACAGGTGGAAACAAATTTAGTTAGAAACATAATACGTTCTAACCACATTTGTTTCTATATTATATTATATTTTAAGTAGATTATTAAGCTGCATGAAAGGGTTTTAAGCCTAGTAAAAAATCTAGATTTTACGTGAAAGACATTCGTCGTGGTATTATACCTTCATCCAAAGAGGCCGCGCCAGGCCATTATCTGCACCGAAACGGACTTCAAATTTGAGAACTTTGTTCATAATAAAAGCTCGGAAGCGGCTGAAGGACGATCGAGATACGTGCCTTTGAAGTTTGAGGGTCGATGCTCCCAAAGGCGCAATGAATTTGCCGCAGAAAGTGGGGGTCAAAGCATACGAAGTAACAATCATCATTATCTCAGCACTTGCAATAATATTATAGGCTACTTATAATATTACATTACATAGGTGCCATCAAGATGTTAAATATTATAACTATTCATCGTTGCCTTTAAGTCGTAATTTGGTCTCTATCAAGTATAGCAAGGATCGAACTCAGGCAATGATCCTGATGGGACAGACTAAAATATTAGCACAGCCTACAGGTATATAATTAACTCACCAGTTTAATCACAACAGTAGGCCTACTTTTCATTGCAAAAAATACTTTTGCATGAACAAAATTATAAATTGTTATCATTAGCAATAATAGTCATGTGTGTCACTTAGTCATTCAGCTGAGTTTGGATTAGTAGACAACTACGAAAGCTCTTTGTTAATAAACTTATTAACCAAATAATCAATAATTTTTCTTAAATTAGCTGTGTTCTTAATGCGTTTATGACAGGCTTATGATGTATATTTTCGAATCTGCAGCACCAGTAATCCAGACCAGACTCGTGGGCAATCACCCAGTAATCACAAGCACATGATCGATGCGTGATAACCATAGGCGCCCAAAAATCAGAAACACGCAACACAGACATATGAAACGAGTCAAAATCCGACGACTCATTGACTTTACGTCAAGGAAAATTCCTTTGTAGATTTGTGTTCAAAACTTGGCAATTTATTAGCGAAAAAATCCGCTCACACTAGTCTTCAAAAATAAACCTACATGGATGGATTCAGTTGTTGCAGTGTCGATCTTCTTTGGCTGTCTGTACGTCGCTATGACTTCGCCTTCTCGCTTAACTGGAATTTTTCGGTTCTTCAGCTCATCATCTAAGGGTTGCGAGTTTTTACTGTCGCTACTACCGGTAATAGCCGATATTGTAGCATCGTCTGGAAGAGCCTTCCATGCACTCTCTAGAATCGGAAATTGAAAGTGTCGGTCAGCTGCATCATATTGAAACAGAGAAAGAACGTCTTCTCTGTTCTGAAAGTCAACAAAAATCATCGTTATCATATCTTCAGAAGTTTGAAAGTTTTCAAAAACACTGCCATCAATTATAAGTATAGATCTTGCATAGCAGCCATTACGTTAGTCGACAAATTAGTAGCCTATAACACCATCTGGTCTAGAAGTATATAGTTCAGCCATTAATTTAATTCCTGATCTGTCTGCCATAGCATTTACGTACAATTGTTCATTCATCTATTCATTCATTCGACTTATATAGCGCCTCTCCAAGATAACCTACTAAGAGGCGCTCCCAGCCCAGCTCCGGCGATAAAGAACAGTTGTATTTGCTGCTGTTCTGCATTTGTTGCTCCTGCGATAAAGAACATGTATTTGCTGCTCCTGCGATAAAGAACAGCTGTGCTTTAAAACGCACTTGTTTAGAAAATAGCCAGATAGCTAAACGTAATGTTAATTAATAATATTTAGTTATACTGTTCACAACGAGTGTATTTTGGCTGCTTATTAGGCTACAGAAATAAATTTCTTGTCTGCCGCTAAAGTGCCATATGTTTAGCGATACAGGCCTACCTAATGTAGAATGTTAGATTTGTTTTATGATTTGTTTTAACTTAGAATACTGTTAGCTAAAGACTCTGAAGGCAACTCACGGACGAGGAGGTATTATACTCCAGCATTAGTCTACAGTGCCATTTGCAATGTTTTTTCATAGCAGCCAAAGGAGAGTTGATGTCTTTGAATGGCATTTTTACAATGTAGAGTTGATCTGGTAAATAACAACAACAAAACAGTCCCATCATAAACAACCGTTCTGTCCATACATAAACTGCTTCTGCAACGATACGTAACTTTAGCAGATTTATAGTTCATCTGGTTAGTATAAACACCTCGAACTCTTTGCAAAAAGTCAAATTCAAACTTTGTTAAGTAAACTCATCTAAATTAAGACATATTTACAAAATATTGATTAAGTACTGGGAAATGATGTCCACATAAGTTGGACTTACGTTACGATCTCTGAGCAAATAAAGCGTAGCTAACTAAGCACGCGAAATGAATTGCAAAGAATTTATAATAAAGTACCTCGTTCGTGCTTTAGTCCGAAAGCCCAGCACACAACATCCCAAGTGATCCTGTTTCGTGAGAAGCCCATTGATTGATCGTTTATTATCGACTCAACAAACTCCAACAAAACTGGCACTAACAACGTCGACAATCCAAAATGTTAATATAAACCTTTAAATAGACTGAACGCATTTTTAGAAAGCATTGGAGTTCGTGTTGGGCTAAGCTTCTGTGCGGATATATTTTATTATGTGCGATGTGCGCGTTCAAGCTATTGTGATTGACTGCGACATTGTGTATAATAATACAATTGGCGTGCGAATACAAACTAGATGATCAACGTATTGATTTTGGCTGCACATATTTAACTAATTAGCTTAAAGGTTAGTGTTACAGTAGAGGACAGCGCACGCGGAAATTTGATGATGTCAACAGTTAAGAAATGCCGAGATAGAAGCAGTGTATCGAGAAGTCCTTCATGACAGTTGCTGTATTTAGTTGATGTCAAGGTGAAACATATTGTCTGAATTGTGATTCAAAAGAAAGAAATTAAAGAGGTATTTGAAAAACATTTTCGAATTGTGTGAACCGAAAACTAATGACATTTTACATTAAATTTTAGATCCTGCATACATTTTAAATTCTTTACAAACACACCACCAGATTTCATTTAGAGTTAATTCATTTCCATTAATTTCCTGAAGAAAATATTTAGTTTTATAATCTATCACTAGAATAAATTTCATTTAGTCTCCAATGAGTTTGCAGAAAGCTGTTTGGATTCCTTTAAGCTTAAGTATACCTACTTCCACCTCTGATAAGATGCTGCAGGCGCTGAAAACAATACATGAGAGCCAGTGGAGTCTGTTTGACACCACTTGTGGAAGCGGTCGACAGATGGCTCCAAAACGTACAGATCAACAAGAGAAAGACCGCTTGCTTGATTTCGGGACTTCCTGTAGAAAATCGCAAGAAATGATGGATCAGCCACAAAATCTCTCCGTATGCACAGCATTAGAACTGTTGGTGTAAAAATCTCACTAGGCTAGAAATAAACGGTTAAAAATAAAACCGCTACTACTGACATTAACATTTGAAATCTTCACGCAAAATGTTTAGTGCTGCATCTGTCGCCCTAATAGTATTGTCATTGACATTCATTTATTGAAGAAACACTGGGTTGGCACACCGCAACCCATTACAGAAACAGTAATTAATTATTCATCGTCTATCATCATCATCAATGTTAATAAGCTGGTCGCAACATTCTCAGAACCTGGATCAATCAACAAACAACGTAAATTTCCAGGAAATATAATTTCGGTCTCAACGTCTTGGTCTTGAAATATCGCCTCAGGGTGTTGTGGGCGTACCTGATTTCTGTTGTCGCATTTAGGATCAATTAGTTCAGAGATTATAGAAAATCGGCCAAAAACGATTTTGCCAACTTTCAAAGCAGTCTTGTGAAGTTTTGTGGGTTTATAGTTTGTAAAAATAACGCTTTTCATGTATGTCGCCAGTGGCGTACCGTAGGGCAGAGGGGGCGAGTCGCCCTGGGCGGCACTTGAGCAGGGGCGGCAAAATAGGGTTGAAGTAAAATAAAAGAAGGAGTGAATGCAGAAATAAATGAAAAAGTATAAGAGGAAGTAATAAAAGTAGACAAAGAAGGAAGGAAAGGAAGAAAATAACAGCATACAGTGGCGTAATGAGGGGGGGGAGAGGAGAGGGCGGCTTCTGAGAATTAAATTATAGTATAATTAGTGGAAAAGAAAAAAAAAAAAAGGTCATCAGAAATTTTGGCGGAAGGAATAAAGAAAATTATCCGGAAATTTTCAAAATTAAGTGCAAAGGGCGGAATTTTTGGGCCGGCGCCCCGGGCGGCATGTAAGCTCGGTACGCCACTGTATGTCGCACGGCTATGAAATGAAAATTCGTTTAGACCTAAGGTCTAGGTCTATCAGTTCTAATTACAGGGTAGTTGTTGGAACCCCACAACTATATCACCTATGCATCTAACAGGCGATAACACTTCTTGACCAGATGAAGTGCAAATTATTAAAGCTCGATGTGATTTGCCATGGTAATACCTTCGAAATCAATTAGAACGTTCTCTTGCTTCAAACTCTTAGTCCAGTGGATCAATTCGGCGTCTGATTGTCGTCCATACATAGTTCTGTAGAAACCTTGTAAATTTCTGAAAACATAACTTTTACATGTATTTCAACCATGGGGAAATTTTTGCAAGGGGCAGAACCATGCAGCATAAGAAACATTTTGGAAGGAAGCAGAAATCCTATTGGCTTGCCCATATTTCCATATGGAACCCATGAGGGCTTAATGAGTATATGGGTAAATGTTTATGGGCAAACTTGTAAGGAGGTAGCTCAGGTTACAGATTTGAAGATATATTTGTGTAACAGTTGAAAATCAACATTGCAATATAATGAAGAAGTGGACAATAATTCCACAAAAGTGTATACTGTTTTAGCGCATGCATATATATTTTTAGAATTCAAATAGTGTTAGTAATGAACTGTTGCGAAGAAACTCAGTGCTGACCTCTGCACAACCACTGGGAATATGCCATAGGCGCAACCACCCTATGGGACCCATGGAACACGTTCCCCAACTTTCGAGCAGGTTGGGACGATCCCTCCCAACTTTGCCACTGACTGTTAATAAACTTTTCAATAGGGATTGGAATATTGAATGTCAAAAAATGACATTCGAAAATACTACGTACTCAATTCCCAAAAGTTCCAAAACCACATTAAATTTTCTAATTAAAATTAAAATTATCTATCTGATTATGTAACATGGTTGGGAAATGGAATTGGACCCATCTTTTAAAATGTAAAATTTGATAACTGTTATTCTCAGCAATTACAAATTGTTGACCATGCAGGCTGCCGATAAAATAAAATTTACTTCATCTAGCATTTTCAAATCCAACTACGACTCGCAGTAGAAGACTAGATGGACATTTCCATTTTTAATGCTGCGACTGCGCGCATCGTTCTAACACCTAAAATCTCAGTTTCCTCACATACAATGTAGTCAAATTTTTTCACAGATCGAGTTTGGTTTAGGTACTTGCACTTCTGAGTAGTTACCTGGAAGGGTGCTATACAAATTTTTGAATGAATAAATGAATTTCAAACAAGAGTCCAAAATGTACTCCATTTGGTATCAAATGTTCAAAACGTCGCCTTCTGTGGCCCAGACCCGCTGGAGGAGCTTACGACGCTCCTCCATACCCATAGTCGTTAGGGGCTTCTTGCCTTCGGCAACCAAAGCTTCGCGCCTTCTGCGCTCGCAATTCCCCCACTAGTTCTAGTAGGTTCTCCAACTTCTAGACCGTGGTTGCGCCCCTGGTAATATCACACAGCTAGCAAGTCCGCATGGTGTCCACAGATGAAGTCTGTAAAGCCTCCCCATGTTGAGACTTGTGGACAAAATTGATGCAATATATCTATTAAATAATACTTATACTAGCCAAAAATTCTGAACTTTCACAGTTTTTATATATTTATCATTATGATACTTGGTCAGATTCGGCTTCGGCTTGCAGGCCTCGGTCTCAACATCCATCGCACTGTACAAAAATTAAGATCTGAGTTTCTACAAAAAGACATGAAATCTCCAACTCACGATATTCCGAGGTCTAGATCTTCAGCCATCTTAAGACCAATCATCGAAGGCAAGAGCATGTAGTTGCACCTGAGTTCTATGACAAACCAGTCTTCCAACGTCTTATAGTTTTGGTTCCAATTGAACGCCTCGGTTAAAAGCACCGACTGAGAACTGTCATGCAATGCACCAAAAGGGCAAGAACTATAATCTAAACAAATTATATGCTTATTTACACTCCATACTTAATTTAATGTTATTTCTTAGAATAATGTTTAAGTGAAGCCCAGCCTACTCAAAAATCCACTTTTAGCTGATACGATACCATAGAAATTCTTAAGTTAAAGTTATTCTAACCAACACTGTAACCAGATTTTAATCTAATTAAGACACTCAGTCGAGTCCGATTTCCAACATATTGCAGGAAATTGCATTGGAAATAAATATATAAAATAAACTAAATGATTTAGGAAATTGCATTGGTAATAAATATATAAAATAAACTAATGATTTAGGAAATTGCATTAGAAATAAATATATAAAATAAACGAAATGATTTAAATCGTTATTATAAATTCTTACTTCTTTAGACGTGGTTGTGTGATGAGAAGCAGATTGATCAATCCAACGTGGTCCATTAGGTTACTTGTGAAGATAAAATCAAACGTCTTCTCTGAAGGTAGCAACCAATGACAAAGATGGAAAAGATCGGTTGCCCAGAACGTATATGTCACCTAAACAATTAACAACGGACAACATATACTAGCATGCAGCAACAGTATTTTGCCTTCACCGTTAGAGATAGGTATTCAGACTATTTTAGTCATCACCCCATACAGTGTTTTATTTCTTATCTAGTGCAGAGGCCTTGGTAAATTCTGCATGTTTTAATTTAAGTAGGCCCTGATATATACGTGGGCCTACTATTGAACCAAGTACTCTTAAAGAGCGATCTATTATTATAAGCAAGCTTAGTTCATCATCATCAAATATTCGTTTAATAGAAATTCAGGTTGACAAAACCGCAGACTGAAGCAGATAATCATAGAGTTCGGTTAGTTCTAGGTCGACAAGCCATTAGACAAACAGTCAATCCCGCCCAGGTGTTATTCAATATTGTCAATACATGTTCTTGTACAAAAGTCGTGATATAAAATAGTTGATATTAAATGGCTCTCACCTTTGTCGCTTTCCAAGATTCGAGATAAGCAGAAATTGTTTCTCTCATTTTCTCAAAGCAGGCTTCATGTATTGTAGAATGCTCTTCAAAAAACTCTCTGAAAATAGAACAAATGGAAGAGACACGCGTCAGTCACCGAAATGCTTTTACAGACTCGGAATTTCGTTTAACCAGGAATAATCTTCGTTTAAACCAACAACAGAGTTCTAATGCAAAATAACAGATAACTAAAATCGTGAAGGATTAAACGTGAAAAACTTACTAAAATGAATTAAAATTATAGCTACATAATTTCGGTCTCACGGTATATGAAACTGAATTGTTACGGATCCAGCATTGAAGGTTAGAGGGCGAATCTGCAATATACTGTAGCTGGCAAAACTAGGCAAAATTAGCGCCGGTGTCCACGACGCTGCTTTTGTGAACGCTGAGAAATATGCAATGTCAGTTAGCCAAGTGAGGTGACATATAGTCCACTGGATTCTTTAGAATCCACCACTGCATTTAACTAAGCCAGAGCCGTTCAATCTTTTCAATCCATCAGCATAATAAGTACGGTATTAACCGTTTCATAAACTACCACTACCAGGTTGACAAGGCTATCTCAGTTAGTGTTCTGGTGTTCTCTTCTAATCTTTTGCAATCTTTTTCTTCTTTTTTATATTAGCCTCCTGATCCTTTTCCTTCCTCCTTCTCCTCTTCTGCTTCTTCTTCTACTTCTTCACATTCTTCTTCTACTTCTCCTCCTACTTCTCTTCCTTCTTCTCCTCTTTCATATCTCCTTCCTCGCATTCTTCTCTTTTTCGCCAGTTTTCTGACAGTGTTAAAGCCCGGGCTAACATCCTAGCGTTTCTATTATGGCTTAAGGCTGTTATCTATATGACCTAAGTGATATATCTTTTGGATCTGAAGGATTTTAATTTTATAAAAGCATGTGTCTAATAATAGGTAAAGCACGTTTGAACCAATGCACCTCAAGGTATCGTATTTGCACCATGTAATGTATTGCAGATGTATGCAAAAGTTGCCAAAAACGTGCTCTCGCTCATAGACTTTCATAGTATTTGCCAACTTCAGTCAGCTTAAACTCGGTATATTATCTCCAAGCTATTGAAGTGTGAGAGCTGTGCTGTGTGGGCTTACTTTTGCAATGGTAAGTAACAGGCAGCTGCACATGCTCCATCATCAACAAGCCATTCTTCACAGCCAGGTCGCATAAAAGTTGGATTGACAACGTCTTTCCGACCTTTATGATCTTCGGAAAAATTCACGAATCCATCTCTGAAAGCTGTTAACATTTCCTTCCCAACAGTTTCCACATCTGACTCCTTGATTCCTCGATCAGTACAGATCTGAATCGATGAGTATTTTGCAATGTCGGAATCGCAAACCGGCGTAGTTTTGCCATCATACTCGAGGTATAGGAGTCGGCTTTGCTTGACCGCAGATTGGTTGAGTTTCCTCTTGAGCCAGCAATTCCATGCCTTTAAGACATATTTAAGAGACTGCTTGTCACCGAGTTTGCAGATTCGTTCACTGTCTCGACTCGAGTTGCTGTATTTATCAATGAGGTCTTCCAAAACAGCCTTGAGTTTTATCAAATCTCTTTCAATGATAAAGGCGTTGTACCAAACACTCCAGAAAAACTCCACATCAGACTTACTTTTGGGATCCAGTTTATTCAAGATTTCCAGGAGGATAATATCTCTGGCAATAACGTCCTGGTCTTCATCGTTCAGATGGAAACGTATCTCCTTGACTTTGCCAGCTGAAGACGGAGGTCTCTGACTCAATCCAGCAACGGTTGCCATGACGTGTCTTACATCGCCAAGGCCCAGCCCCAAGATGTCCATCTCACGGTTGACCTTGAAGTCTCTGAGAAGGTCGTGCGTCCGTGTGTTCCCACAAGCATAGTAAATTCTGTGTTCGGATACGACGAAAGGAACCCAACACTTGGACAAGAATTCAAATATGTTCTTGTTCTTAGCCATGACTCCAATTCAGCAAGAATCCAGCAGATATTCAATCTCATTCCTGCAAATATATAATAATCTTATAATTAGTGTTGTTTTTTGTACAAGACACTAGCCTGTATAGCTGTACATCCGTTGCAGTAGGGATACCAATTGTGCAGGCGCCTACTGCAAATAACTAAGCAGGCATAAAAAATTAAAAACTATTATTGTACATTACCAACATCATTTTAGGAAACTGAAATTTATTGTGCCTATATATAATATTCCACCAGTAGATCTCACCCAATGATATCACTGGATAACACGAAGAGTTGTTACTGGAATTGTAAATTCCACATTTCTAAAGCGCTTCTTAAAAGCTAAGCAAAATCCAGTATTTAGTAAATGCAGTCAAAACAGCATAAAGAGATGTGAATATAGTCTTGGCTGAGTCAAGATCTAGAGGGCCATGGCTGAATACTGCATCGAAGGCCCAATTAGGCAGGCAGGTACATAGGCAACACTGAGGTTGCCACTAGGCCCTAATTAAACTGTTACAATGTAGGCCTAAATCACAAAACAACAGAGCGTAAAGGTAATTACACAACTTAGTCGATAGGCTTACTGCAGTATTTCGTTATGAAGAGTGCCGAGTGCCTTTGAGAGGTATTTGAAAGTGCCATATTTAAGATCTTAATAATATTTTCGTTTATTCAAATAATCCGGTTGACAAACCGCAACCGGTTACAGTGTACAATTATGCAATTGAAACGATTCACAAGAACACAAATGACAGAAGACAATAATCTTAACTACTAACAGAACAGACAGCCTGCAATACACGGCGCTAATAGCAGCCTACAAAGCATGTTCGCCCTACGGAACTCGGGCCCCCCTCGCTCTGTATGCCGAGTGTGTTTGTTATCCAATGCGCTACCCCCAATAAAATAATAATAACAAATAAAGTTGGCCTAAACATGCATGATCTGATCCACCACTCACACTCGGTCGTTCTATACGGCGATGAGCAACTGCTACACTGATAAACGAATATAATAAACGAATGTAATAATAACTGATGACCGCGTGCACGCGGGCTAGCTATTACAAAATATCCGCCATTTAATTCGTATGCGTACCGTAGTAGCCCAAGGACCTATTACACAGCACTGGAAAGTCCTTATGTAGCGTCGTTGGCCTATTTTTGGCGATAATCGGGGTTTAGGAAAATTTCACATCTTGTTTTCATAACAAACGCATGCAATTAATTATAATTCGTAAAGGCAAATTGACGAATAATTATGTTTGCAATAAATACAATTGCCGATGGAGATTTAAAACATCATATTTAACATTAGAAACAAATTTTAAGTGGGGCGACATCTATGTTTAAGAGTGAAATGTACACATTATTTTCGCGAGTAACAATTCCTGTAATATAGTAGCCTAATTGTAACAACGGCTTTCCCGCGGCTAGCTGCAAAGGTGGTCACTAAAAATCATAGACCCCTTAAATTACAGGACTGTAGGCGCTCATGCTCGGGACTTGGAACTTGGGTCCATTCTCAATTTACACTTTTTATCACAAAAAATGAATGAATAGTTCGATTTGCATGAACTCTTTTTTGTTCTATTTGTCTCGACGAGAGCTATATTGGGGAAAAATATTGACGCTAAATTCTGGATAATTCAAGGTCATTTCAAGGTCAGAAAAAATTAAATCTAGCAAAAATCAGAGAAAAAAGGCCAGATCTCAGCCAATAATTCCTAAAATCAGCTAATTCTTTCTTGTATTTCTCTTCTAGATAAGGGCTACCTGGGATAAGAAAGAAGGCTATTAAATATAAGGCGATCCAAGGTTATTTTAAGGTCAAAAAGGTCAATTTTAGAGGAAAATCAGAGAAAATAGCCATAGCTCAGACAAATATTGTTACATTTTAATTATTCTTTTACCAATTTGCTCATGCCGATAAGGGCAAGACGTCAGTACCTAAAGGTTAAAATAATCCAAGGTCATTTCAAGGTCAGAAGGTCAAAATCAAAAGAAAATGACCATATCTCAGCCAAAAGTTGTTTTATTTGGGTGATTCTGTGTAATGGTCATTGTTCCTTGATTTTGACCTTTGACCTTCAAATGACCTTTAAGTAACCCAAGGTCGTTTCAAGGTCAAAATGTAAAAATAAATGGAGAATTGCCATAACACCGAATCACCCAAATTAAACAATATTCTGTGTAATGGCCATTGTTCCTTGATGTTGGCCTTTGATCTTCAAATGACCTTGGGTTCATCCAAGGTCATTTCAAGGTAAAGAGGTCAAAATCAAGAAACAATGACCATTACACAGAATCAAGCAAATTAAACAACATTTGGCTTAGATATTGTCATTTTCTTTTGATTTTGACCTTCTAACCTTGAAATGACCTTGGATTATTTTAACCTTTAGGTACTGACGTCTTGCCTTATCGGCATGAGCAAATTGGTAAAAGAATAATTAAAATGTAGCAATATTTGTCTGAGCTATGGCTATTTTCTCTGATTTTCTTCTCAAATTGACATTTTGACCTTAAAATAACCTTGGATCGCCTTATATTTAATAGCCTTCTTTCTTATCCCAGGTAGCCCTTATCTAGAGAGAAACACAAGAAAGAATTAGCTGATTTCAAGAATTATTGGCTGAGATCTGGCCTTTTTTCTCTGATTTTTGCTAGATTTCTTTTTTTCTGACCTTGAAATGACCTTGAATTATCCCGAATTTAGCGTCAATATTTTCCCCAATATAGCTCTCGTCGAGACAAATAGAACAAAAAAAGTTCATGCAAATCGAGACTATTCATTCATTTTTGTGTAAAAATTAAAAAGACCCAAGTACAAGTCCCAGGCTGAGCGCCTACAGTCCTGTAATTTAAGGGGTCTATGCTAAAAATATAAGACTTTGAAATTTCGTTCCTTGAGAGGTTTTATTGTAGAAATTTGACTTATAAATATTATTCCACGTAAGCAAATGCAGCTATGTTTAGATGGAAACAGTCTATCTATTAATAGTACCACAATGTAAGAAATATGATAGTACTAAAATAAAAGAGTAATAGTACTCTAAAATTCTCTCTGGCAGTCTCTCTTTTTCCTTCGTTTTCTCAAAACCTGTTTATTTTCGCGGGGCTTAACACACTGGGAGCGCTTCTGAACGGTTCACCCTACGAGAGGCGCTTTATAAATATTTAAATACGATACGATACTATACCTAGTTAACTGCTAGCCACTATTCTTACTTTCGGTTTCGACACTGCGGAAAGAACCAGTTTGGTATTTTCGAAGGTCGTGGATACAGTCACGCATGACGTGGGCCTATACCTGGGACTAGAATCACGCCCGCTTCGCAATTGGTCAATTCATGTCACATGATTGTGTGTACCTGAAACGAATCGACCGATAAACATTCCCGATTGCGGTGGAAGGTTGTTCACCGTGTTTTCTAAAGACGACACTAACCCTAACCCTGACCGACCCTCACGACGCCTAATCTGACCCTAAACGACCCTCACGACGCATAATTTGACCCTAAACGACCCCACGAATCCTAACCTGGCCCGAACCGACCCTGAAGATGTCCGCCATATCAAAATTCCACGGGAAGACAACAAGTTCACGTGACAGGCTTTAGCCAATAACGCGACGGGCGTGATTGTAGTAAGCCTACTGGGGTTCCGCTAACGCCCCGGGCGTGAGAGGATCCACTACGATTTTGGAATGCTGCATATTAATCACCAGTAAGAGCCCAGCAGTTGGACACGTCATCCGGACTGTTTCATCCAATAC
The DNA here is from genome assembly GCA_020284085.1 of Aporrectodea caliginosa. Lineage (NCBI taxonomy): Eukaryota > Metazoa > Annelida > Clitellata > Crassiclitellata > Lumbricidae > Aporrectodea > Aporrectodea caliginosa. The sequence continues at coordinate 236,802 of JACEVL010000884.1, forward strand.
ATAATTATTACATTCTAGGCTAGAACTTATTTACGAACCTTTGAACTGTTTCCAGTTCTGCTTATTTAGACCTATTATAAGTTCAGTGCAACTTCTGACAATAACGTCCAAAAAATAGCCTACAGTTGAGGCATTTAAAATAATTTTCGAGCCAATATTTCCACGCAGAATTAGTTCACCACCTTCGCCTTTATGCTTCTAAACACACTCCCTTCTTAATTTTTTGCTCTGTCACTATAGGTCAATATTATCACTCGTGAAAGTTCATCAGCTTCGTGTTAATATTTTCACAAGCATTCGTTTCTTCAAGACTCAGTCTAAATAACAGTCACACTCTCGCTTGCTTCCCACTGCAGACAAACCTAGGCTAGGCCTATATCGTGCACAAGATCACTTGAGAGTGACCGTAACCAATCCCTTTCATTTCTTTCATGTTGATGAGGCTTAATAAAAATCGTCTGTTCCGAACCAAACGAGCATGAGCTAACAGTCAATTTAATTTTTTTGCTGCCCTCGATTTTCGTGTTGCTCCCGCAGCAAAGAAGACAGTTCCTGCAAATCCTAATATTAATATCTAATACCTTATGATGCTGGTCATTATGTATAGGCCGTCTAATCGTCTATATAATACATAACCAAACACACACACACAACTCTAACTTAGCATTATAGAACCTATAAGTTCAGGCTAACACATCTAATGTAGATGCATATGCTCATATGCCAATACTCATATTGACATAATATTATGAGCATTGGCCTACAAACAATCTTATTCAGGCCAAGCCTGAAAGGTAATAGGCCTACACGGTGTACACTGATGCATAATTTATGCGTGTATCCGTTGCCTCATTGAACGAAAATACGAAGTCCATATCTTACTTAAGACTTCGTATTTTCGTTAAATTGAGCGAATTATAATTTGTTTGTATTCAGTGCATTTCTAAGTACACTAATTTTGTAAAGCTGCTCTTTTATTATTTTATTAGGCCTACGCTTAATACGATGATGAGACATAATTAGGCCTATTAAAGCTTTTCGGTTTCTAAAGCTTTTGGAAAATCCAGTTTCATATTTCCAAACATCTATAGCCCTACAGCTGATATGTCCGCCTTAAAGTAGAGTATATATTTTATATTTATAATTCGTATTTCAGAATACATGGTTAGGTCTGACCTTTACAGTAAAGCTATCTGCAGGTCGTCTAATTCGCCTGCTATCCTAATCCATCCGATCCTCAGCCTTCGAAGCCTCCTCGCCCTGAACGAAACCCTCGAGCCTTAGCAGCCGCTTTGCTTTCACTCTATGAAAATCGAACTAGGACCTACACTGGACGTCGCCTACTTGAATGCTTTCATTGCTTCGCAAGATAGCCTATAGGGCCTATAGGCGGCAATACTCGCTTTCTCACATAGGTAGACCTAACTTTGTTTCTGTAATCTGTAATAATACTGGGTACCTGTGCCAGCGTTGTGCACGAGACCAAAACTCTAAGACCAGTCCAAGACCAAGACCAAGACCAAGACCTCGTGGTCCACGACCAAGACCGAGACCAAGACCGCGTGCTTCAAGACCAAGACCGAGACCAAGACCACGCAGTCCAAGACCGTGACCAAGACCGCATTTTGTCGGTCTCGAGACCAAGACCACTTTCTCGAGAATATCACTTCTGGGTACAATTAGAGTATGCATGTTGAGAGGTTAGAAAATGTCCTATGATTGGATTTCCATGGTTGTGTTTGCACTGCACACAACTGAGACCCTAGAAATGACCAACAAGGAAACAGGGACCGAAATGGTGAAACGTTTAAAGGTAGATGGAGTCCTAGTGTGCATTTAGATACATTTATTAGAGAAGCTGCTGAAATTACTTGCCGGAGCGCCTCATACGACTCTCTCCTAAAAGGTTCTATTTTAATCTGTTGCTACAATTACAAAGTAACGCAGAAGAAGAAGTGCAAATATTGTAATATCCGAGTTGCACACATGTTTAACATTAATTAATGAAATTGCGACAAAATAATGGTTTGAGTTAATTTTAATAACTTTTGAGCGTAAACCTAAATAAAATAATTGATCAGGCGGGAACTGGGGAAATATAAAGAGAGAAGTTCTGCACTGCACTGAAGAATGTGTTCTGGAGAATGTTCGGGAGAAGCGTCAGATAGGCGTCATAGGCCTATAGTTAGTTCTAATAATTTCTTGGAGCAGGAAATGCAGATCGAACAATTCGTAAAGACTGATAAAATAGGCTTACGTGAGTTAGCAAAGCTAGTTAGCAATTGTTACGGACATTTGCTATTAGTATTTTTACAGGTCTGCGCCTTTTAGTACTATACTACAATAGGGTACATCATTCAATGACCATAAACCTACATAAAATGATTCATATTCTGTTTTAACAAGCGATAATGTTTAGCTACGACAACAATCATTGTGATTAACTACACTAGCCTATGTTATACAAGAAGTGACATTTCATTGCATCTGCAGTAGCGAAGCATTTAAAAAGTAAATAGGGCCTATTCACAGAGGCGAAAATCTATACATAACTTGGGGGGGACAGAGTACCTACGAGGGCCGGATTTGGGGGGGACAGCAGGGCTTAAGTCAAAACTTTGGGGGGACTGTCCCCCTCTGTCCCCCCATGATTTACGCCACTGCCTATTCACTTCGTTATTCCTTTAGAGGAGAACCGCTTGTGGTCATCAGGGTATAGTGACATAGTCGATAGATGGAAATGTGGCTCTTACAATTTAATCCTTTGGAGGATATCCAAGGTAGAAGATACTGTTGCACGATTATTTAAGTTCTTATATAAATACTCATCATGCTTTACAATTCGTACGGCGTCATCAATGTCGTCGGCAAGTGGTTTTATGGTTCTTCCAATCTCTGCGCTGGCATTCAGGGCTACAGTAACTAGCACTCTTACACTGGCTGCACTTTTTCATTTCTGTGCCGAGCACTCCACAGCCGTTGCAGCGGCTCGTCAGTGGCGGTGCGCTTGGGAACTGTTGAGTCTGGCACTCAAGACTGTGTCTTTTCCTGTCCGCACGTTGGCACTTTCGACTGCAATATGCTGCACTTTTGCAGTTAGGACATTTCTTCAGATTTGTCTTTTCCAACCGACAATACATGCATAATTCAACAGAACTTGGACCAACAGAACTATCCGGGATTGCATCATTTTCGTCGTTGCTCTTAATCTCTTGCAACTGTGGCTGAAAACGATTCTCAGCTTGCGGGAAAGAGCCAATTTCTTTTTTTTTATTTGCAGAATGACTAGGCTGGACGTTTGACTGCATGCCAGAGATATCTGTTTTTCTACCATCTTCAATCACTGATTCCAAATTTGACCCAGCGTCATTTTTTTCCATTGTGAACGAATGATCCTCATCCTTTGTCTTTGTACGCGCACCACCATCGTCAATCTTTGATTCTGAAATGTAGTACTCGGCCTTTTGTTTCATGGCAGAATCCTCCTCAGAATTATCCTCACTCTTCGGTCTTATGATGGCACTGCCTTCACTATTTGACCTAACAGAGGAGCAATCCTCGATCTTAGACTCGGATAAAGGATCATTCTCAATCTTCTTAGTAGAAGAAGCATCCTCGATACATGACTCATTCGTAACACAATCTAGGATCCTTGGTTTCACTGATGAACCGCTGATGCTCTTTGGCTGAATGGAACAACCACTCTGGGTGCTTTTCTTCGTGGTAGAGTCATCATCGGCTTTCAACAAAGTTGAAGAACAGTTTTTCTTGTGTCTGGGCCAGTCCTTCCTTTGACACTCTTTACTGCAGTAGGCGACCGTCTTACACCGGGAACATTTCATGAGGTCTGTCGTTAACTTCTTGCACTCTGTGCAGGAAGTTTGTGGCCTCAGTGGCAAACTGCTTGAATTATCTGGCATCGTGGAGTCAGACTTGTGCTGCTCTCCTAGACAAGTAAAAATATCATAATAGAAGAATTATTCTTCGAATACAGACACATGATTCAATAATAAATGTCCTGCGTTAACCATTCCCAAACTTAGACTCAGTTGCTGAACCATCCTTATTCTTTCCATCTTAAAATCACCATCTGAGTGCTATGAACCTTATAGTCTCTAAAATATATTGTCTACCGTAACTGTGGCTAGATTGTTTGGATTTCTGTGTAGTCAGAAGGGCTATATTAAATGCTTTATCCTATGATTACATGTGCACTAGTCAACTACAGATAAGTTTATAACTCTTCTCAGTTTTCAACATTCTTCGCACATTGCAAACATATAAACAATCATATAGCGCATATGCGTGGAATTTAAGGACATGAGGCCTATATGAATGACCAATAACACACATGTGCATTTGATGGTGATTTTCCTTAATATAAAAATCTGGCTTCCATACAATCAAGTCAATTGACAGACTACTTAACAATAAGCTTTCTCTCCAAACCATCTGATTAGTTTCTATATAAAATTCAACATGCTATCAATGGTATTAACTTGTCCATGATTACAAGTTGCGACCTGTCAGCTTAATGTCGAGAATAAACGAAATTGATTGATTGATTGAATATTATCAAATCATCCAATCTTCCAATTCAAAACAATTTATCTTTTGGCTTCTTAATCACTCCATTTCAGTATGCAATGCTGTGCATATACAGTAGGTTTCATTCAACACTTCTTGCTGTTCATAATTACATCGTGTGCTGTATTGATAATGTTAAGATAATGTTAATGTTAAGCTGTTATTTTTTAAATTGTCTCCTGTCTTTGATTCGGTAGACCATTCTCTGCTTCATCACTGGTTTGGGGTTTCTGGTCCTGCACTGAATTGATTTGCTCTACATACCTTAGCCACCGCACTCCAATCAGTATATAATTATTATTTAAATAATAATAATTTATTCATCCCAGGCTTTGTTGACATGATTCCGCGCTTGGTCATCTTTTATTTACATTATACATCACACCACTAGAAACAAAGATAGACAATCATTCACTGGGATATCATTTCTAAAATTTTCCATGCTCATGATACTGAAATGTGCATTTTATTTATGGCTCGTTGGTGCTGCTGTTGTTCACTGCCGTTGAGGAAGTGCAGTCTCGAATGGCGACCAATAAATTCTCCCTTAACCCATCGAAGATTTCTGTAACTGTGCACTTCACAGCAACTTAAGAAAATAATCTGGATGCCTTCATCCTTCAAACTGGTGACCCTATTAATTGAGTTGGCTGATGTTGCTAGTGACTTGGGCATTGCTTTTGATTCTTTTGTGTTTCTCACTGACTGTCTAAATAGTATTTGTAGCACAAGTCGTCAAACACTTACATTTATAACATACAAAGAATTAGGCATTATGTACCCATGTCCTCAAGAAGATCTCTGGCAAATGCATTGGTATCAAGTCGCCTTGAGTACTGTAACTCGCTTCTTATTCGTATCACAAAAGAAACACATGCTGAAATTCCAGAAGAGTTCTGAAATCTTTGGCTAGCCTAAAGCCATATCTAATAAGTCAAAATACATGTGACCCACTTGCTACAATCATTGACTTCCCGTATAGCTTAGAATTTCTTGCAACTTGATACTCGTCGTTCATAAAACTGAACTATGGGCAACCAACCACAATACTTGACAATTCGTCTACAGACTTTTCGTCTACGACACTTCGTCTACAGACATTTCGTCGACAGACATTTCGTCTAGGAAGTTATTTGATATTGTCACTTAAAATGGAAGCTGGATTGATGAAAAAAACTGTTTACCTAAATGGAAGTTGGATTGATTAAACATTCCTGTGTTGAAATAGAAGCTGGAGTGATCGAAATAATTTTTCCCACAAAAAGAAGCTGGATACCAAGCTGGATGGATGGATGAAACTAAGTTTTCCATTCAATAGAAGTTGGATTGATGAAAATAATCGATTTCAGTAATTAGAAGCTGGATTCCTATATATATATATATATATATATATATATATATATATATATATATATATATATATATATATATATATGACAAGGTGATATATATTCGTTTATTGAGAAAAACAATCTGACAAAAACGCAGAAATGCTAACATGAGTGACAATGAAGAAGCTGGGTTCCTGAGAATATTTAGCACGTTTTAGCGAAACTATAAAGAAAGCGGCCACGGTTGATTAGCCCTAATGGATACAGATACTCTCGTATGCGAAATGTCTGTAGACGAAAAGTCTGTAGACGAGTTGTCGCGCAAGTGCGGAACCCAATACTTATTTGCCAGCCTTATCATTGTTCAAGTAGATCATCTTATTATCCTTCTCTGGCCACACCTAAGACTAAAACTGCTCTTGGTGCAGTGGTGTAAACATACAAGGTGCGTACTTACCCTCTGTCACATTCTGCTGTAGGCTACTAGTTTCTAATGCATTTTATGTCAGCCTTAAGCGTTACGCTGAGAAAATAGTATTAAGAAAGTTGATTTTCTAAAATTATATGCCTCCGGAGATTGCTCCACATGCCTGCCCATAGGACCTCTGCTGAGTGCAGACTTCTGCTATGCACTCCCTATGGCAAATCCTATCTACGCCACTGTCTTGGTGAACGAGATTTTTCTTTTGCTGGACTTGTTTTATTTCGTTCACAATTTATTAAGGCCTACTTTTCTCACATTGCTTGTCTACCATATAAGCGGCCTGATCTGCTAGATATTGACGTGACTGCATATGGACTTTGGTATGTCATAGTTTGATGCCCTGTGCATCATAGGCCTACACCGGGACGATATTATATGTTACTATGAAGATGACAACAGCAAACTTTCTTATTTACTTCGTGTGCAATTCAGTGTCTTCAAACAATTCATTTATTCATAAATTTATATAGCGCCCCTATAATCGAACCTGATGGAAACGGAGCGGTTTTTGTAGAAAATGACGACAGCCGTTCTTTCATTTGCTTCTGCGCCATCCTGAAAGCCTTTATGCGAACTACAAAGTTCTGCCTTATACTTGCAGAATATATTTTCTCAATGTAGTTTCTCACCACACCGACGTTTGATGGATAGGCATGCAATGCTGATACCATATCTTCTCCACTTTCCTTTAGAAAGACCATTTGCAAAAAAGTATTCATTGAGGATGGCGCTGTCAGTTTTCCTGAAGCTGGTCTTTCCTGAGACATCCTTAAACTGTTCGCGAATAACATTTTCCTTAGAAGTTCCAGCTAAAGTGAAACAAAACACACTTAGAATTAGTATATAAAACCACCGTAGATAAAAATAATACTTTAAAGAAATGACTGCTAGCTGTAGAAGCCACATTGCCAGCATGCCCATATGGGTCCCTTATAGGACTAATATGCCAACACAAGATTCCTCTAAGGCCCATATGGTTCCCAGTAAATTGTTGTGGTCATGCTGGCAGGGTGCAATGTCGACTTCAGAGAACATCATTAGTCATTTACCCCGGTAGTATAATTATTTGTGTAACAATTACAAAATCATATTATCAAAATTGGCTCTATCGGCCAAAACGGCTGCCTTATTAGGCGTATAACATTATTAATATTTAAGAGTAATACATGATTCATTTCAAGTGACTAACAAAACGATACCTAAATCACTTCTGGTTAAAATTTGCAGTATATAATTCATCCAACTTAGCCGTTACGAGCACCATAAACCACAGTAGACAATTTAGTTTGTGTTACAAATACTTCATCGAAAATAGGTTGTTAAAAAATTCAGCATGGGCATCGTAAATGTTCGAGAGCAATCGTGAGTATTTAAAGTCTTACACATCTTTGATCTTTGGCATATATTATGGTCGTCTTCTTCTTTGTCTTTAGTGCTGCCGAGTTTCTGTCGAGCTCCACGGATCTCAGCCTGACAAGCGGAAGACCATCATACATGTAATAACCTTCGACATCCAGAATCAACACCTCCGAAGTCTCTCTTGGATCTTGAATTTCCAATTGCAAAACATGTTGCTGTATAAGAGAAATAAGAGAAAGCACATTTTAGTTTTTCATCCAGACGCAAAACAACTGCAACTGTTGTAAATCAAACGTTTGAGTATTGCAGTGGTGGAATGAAAATAAATAGCAATTTCTAGCAATTTTCTCGTTAGAGAAATCCAAAATTTAAGCTATTCATCTATATGTAGGCCTAGGTTTAATACAGAGTGGTGGCCATAGACAATTTGTTTTTACTAAACTATCAAATAACTATTTTTCAATAGTGAACGGAAATGGCGAAAGACTGCCATTATTACAGTATTGAGAAGTTTAAATTACATTCTTAGTGATTAGCCCATAAAGCTAAGAGAAAGCAACAAACTAAGATAAAATACCAGTGTCTTATCTTTCTGTGACCCTAGATGCCACAGTTTGTCTATGACAACGCGTAGAACCATGAAGGCGTCATCAGTGAGCAAGTATTGCCCATTAAAAGCCCTTGCCCTGGATTCGATGTCAGTTGGTGAGCTAAACATGAGGTAACATATCATCGTCTCTTCCAGGTAAGTTTTGATGTTTTGACCGCAGGTGAAAGGTAACAGTTCGCTGTCGTCAATCAATCGAAAGGGTAACGCAGTCCTTCCCACATTGAAGGTCTTCTGCTTGTAGAGGATCGCTTGAATGTGGTTTTCATCAACGTTTTTAATCTCATAGGAATCAACAACACACGAGAACTTGTATGGCATTTCGACCTTTGCGGTGCTGCAACGAACAGCAAAACATTGCACAATTTGTTTTTCACTTTCAGATCAAAAATAAGCTTACAATATTTCTTCTTCTGGCACGACTACGCTGAGCGTAGTCGTGTCAACGATGCGACGCTAAGCTAATCGAATTTCGAGTTCATCAGATCATTTTTCACAACTCCAGGTGGTCCTCGGTCGACCGTATTGCCTTTGGGGCGTATTCACTGCGGACCAAAGAGCTCTCCGGTTGTCCACATCTTCCGGAGCTGCTCTTCGTGACGGATTGTTACCATTCACCTAAACCCCTCACATGTATAGGAAAAGTAACGTAACTTGGAGATAGCCTATCCGTTTGTGACAAAAGAGAAACCACATTCGCAAAGTACGTTTCGTATAACTTCATGAAAGGAGCGATTTATGGATGGTTGATGAGTGATTATTTGCAAGTCTGATCACCTTTCAAGACTCATGCCAGATGTACAGCCTAAAACGGTCATTTGACATAATAAGTCGATCTGTGATGTTTTTGTTTCCGTTCCTAATGCCTCCGGCAATCGATACCTTTCTACATCTTCATAACAAGTTATGAACTGAAAAGAAAAAGAATATGCACACATACACAAAATGGTGCTAAACTGACGGGTGCTAAAAATAAATTGACAGCATACGTGTCGTATGATCTATAGGACGAAAAGGTTTTGAAAGCCTTTATGCATAAAATCTTAATGTAGCGATCGTAATGTAATGTAATGTCAATTTTCGAAAATTTCTCAGATCAAGCCGAGGAGACAGCATGGTGCTACGGTGGTATTCGGTGACGATGGTAGTCGTGTGGTGGCGCAGGAGTAGAATTAGGATAGGATAGCTTGAAGAGTTCGGTTTTCAGTCGTGAGTGGCAGATAGCAGAGTTGAGTGCAAAACTGCAAGCGGAGGAGGCGTGAAATTATGAGGCGAGATAGGAGGATGAGCAGACTGGAGCGGTCCTGGGAATCTGTTGCAAAGAGCTGGTGCAGCATAGACTGAGGAGCAGTTGCAGAATTTCAGACAGGATGAGACAGGAGACTGAGATAGAGAAAGGCGATGAGCGAGCAGACCAGGGCGGTGTCACGACAATTCGTCTACCGACATTTCGTCTACGACACTTCGTCTACACATATTTCGTCTAACGACATTTCGTCTACAGAGGCAAATATCCGATGTCTCATCGATCTTACGTCATGGAAAAATCATTATTGTGCATTAGCGGAAATTCCAGATTACAATATGCCTACTTATCATCAATAATATAATTAAACGTGATGTTTGCCCGTCTTAAGAAGGTTAAAATTCCTTCGATGAGTATTTCATATACGGACAAAAGAAAGATGACGATCGAAAGTCTGTAAATTCAATAACAATCGTCTCCCCTCTCCTCCCCTTACCCATCCCTTCCCATCCCTCATCTTCCCATCTCCTCCATCTCCTGTTCCCTCCCTTTACCTCCCCTGTCCCTTCCATCCACTTCCCATCCCCTTCCAATTCCCCTTCCCACCCCCACAGCTCAAGTCATTCTCCTCCATTTCACCTCCCACTCCCTCCCCTGCCATCTACCAAATCGATCAGTTAACCAAGCAAAGAAGAGAACAGCCCGTGGCTAAGAGAAACAGAAATGCGTGCTGCCATCTTGAGAATGACGCAGTGAGAGAAGATCGTAACGGAAAATGTTGTCACTATTACATACACTATTATATTATTAATTACCTGAGCTGAATTAGTTGTTTCAGCGCCAGTCTGCTTTGGCTGATTGTATGTTGCTGTGACTTTGCCTAATCTCTTAATTAGGACTTTTCGGTTCCTCAGCAGATGTAAGGATTGCGACTTTTCATTGTCGCTGTTAATAACCGATATTGTAGCATTGTCTGGAAGAGCCTTCCACGCACTCTCTAGAATCGGAATTTCAAAGTGTTGACCAATTGCATCATATTGAAATAGAGAAAGGACTTCTTCTTTGTTCTGAAATTCAACAAAAACGTCTTCAAAAGTCTTAAATTTTCGACGACATTGCCATCAATTATAGATCTTGAATAGTAGCTATTACGTTAACATACAGCGCTGTCAGCGCCTATAACATTATCTGTTGCAGAGTATTTTAAGCCATTTAGTTCGGTTGATTTAGTCTAGTTTATTTAGCTACTTTGTTGTTGTAGGCAATATGTTTAAAACATAGGCGGAAGAGAGATGAACCTAATCGAAAATGCCGCACAATTAAGATACTCGAAACGGATTTAAAACTTGAAAACGTTTACCTAACAAAAGCTCGGGAGCTGGCTGAAGGTCGACTGAGATACGGAGTTAGGTTGCCCTTTAAGTGCAAGGTTCGATACACCGGATGGTAGGGCCTACATCGAGGAGTTCTAAATGGACGCTAGAATCCTTAAGTTTTTAATGAACGGTTTAGAGTGACGCGGGGAGACAAACTCGTCCCCATCCCCGCCCCGCAACAAGTAAGTCTTCCCCATCCTCGCTTCATTCCGGCATGTTTTGTCCCCATCCCTACCCCATCCCAGCAGGACAACATCAAATTCCGCGCAAAAGAATTTCACTAATAAAAATTATAAATAAATAATTTGTAGCTTACAAAGCTATTTGTATTGCTAATTACATTAATAAAACATTCACAAAACATATTATCTTATTGACAGTTAGAATTAACCAGGCCCTGACTATTTCTGATTAGTAAGCTTCAGGAAATAAAAAATCTCCTAAAGTTCTCAACATCATTCTGGACTGATTTGAGATTGCAGTATTGTAGCTCTAAGAATGTCACGTGACAAAACTATGTTACAAATTAATTCATCAACATAGACGAGCTGATAAAACTGCCAAATATCACCTTTAGCTGAACGATAATTACCTTTTAACCCTTTAACGACGAGCTGCATAGGATTTCCCATGCATTTTAGTACACGCTAGTCGTTAAAGGGTTAAACAAATTCGGCTACCATTTTGTTTTAACAGTTTATTTAAAAACAATTCCGTAAACAGGAAATACTACTGATATGAGCCTGTAGCGTCGATAAGTGAATGGAACTAGAACTGGAATTTTAAGTTAATTAAGCAAGTAGCTGTAACTAAGGAAGTAAGTTACTGTATACTATACTATATAGTCTATACGCTGCATAAACTATGCAACTATAATAGTTACCATTACCGCGGTTTTATCGCCGGTGTCACCAAATAGAGTATTCCCCTAAATGAGTATCCCCCTTAGCGAAATGGAGTACCTGGTTTAGTTAGCATTATTGGCGGTTTCTAAGTGTATTCAGTCGTACTGTTTGGATTTATTGTACACATAAAAATTTTAAGTTGCGTATCTTTAGTTTCTACATCGACCTGAAATTAATTTACTTCGTCTTTGGTGATTTTGACTGGATTATAGTCTCGGCTATCGTGATGCGTATGACGATGGGGGATAGAATGATTTATCCATCCGAATACTCTACACCGGTTTATTCCATCCGGAGGATATGCTTTATGGGGCGGGATAGAATATCATGGGACACCGGCTCATTCCCCATTACCACGGTATTACTGCGACAGTAAACCCATAACCGCGGTAAACCGCAATTGTAGTCCCATTAAATCGGAATTTACCGCGGTTACCGCGGTTTTACAGCGGGGAAATTCCCCATGTTACTCTCTAAATTGAACAGGTCTTGGGACGCTACCAGGAACTCTATTCGTCGCGGTTGGGTTAAGCTACGATCAATCTTGACATCATTCTGTCGTCATCAGGAAGAAGACAAAATGTGGCATAGGTGACAAACATTCAAGCTGGACGACAGTGCTAAGTGGAGTGCCACAAGGATCAGTGCTTGGGCCATTGCTGTTCGTACTTTTTATTATCAAAAATTTCTAAGTTCGCATATTATGACACAAAACTATGTAGAGCAGTGGGGGATGAAGAAAAAGCGGAGACCCTGCGGGGAGATATAAGAAGAATGTTCAGGACTGGCAAATGCTCTTTAATTTGGAAAAGTGCTCAACAATGCATATGGGGAAGAGAAACAACGAGTTTTCATATGTAATGAGGGTATGGTATAGAAAGGAAGAAAAGGACTTGAGAGTGATTGTGCACAAAAGTGCAAAAAAATCAATTCAATGTGCTGAAGCATCAAACTAGGCAACCTCAACTTTGGGTGTGATAAGAAGGGCAAGTCACCAGACACAAGGATACAATATACTTAGGTTGTACAAATCACTGGTTAGGCCACAGTTGGAATACTGCATCCAGGCATGGAGTCTATACCTGAAACAGGCCATGGAAAAACTGGAGAAGGTTCAAAGAAGAGCTACAAAAATGATTTGGGGATACAAGGATTTAAGCTATGAAGAAAGGTAGAAAAGGTGTGGACTAACAGTATTTGGAGAGAAGAAGGAGCAGAGGAGATCTAATCGAAGCATACCAGATTATCACTGCTGGAAAGGAAGCACTACAGAGGGAGAGGTTCTTTGAATTAGCATGAAACATGGCAACTCGAGGACACACGCATACATTTTTAAGAAGCGTAAAGGAACATTGCGGCAGAAATTACTCAGTGCAAGAGTTACAGACTCGCGGAATGGCTTGGATGAAAATACTGTCTCAGAACACTGTCAAGGCTTTCAAGAGGAAGCTATGGAAAATGGGCTATTAAGCGTTCCAGGTCAATTTGCAGTGGTTCTAAAACAGACTACACCAAACAGGGCAACTCGAGGAAACAAGGATAAATTTTCAAAAACTGGATGCAGTCTTCTGAACCATTTAAACCCTAGTTATGCTATGTTATGTTATGTAATATTGTTCGTGATGAACACAGTTTGACTAATTATCCGACAAAGAAAAGATTTCCTGTATGCGGCAAGAGTGCTATGTGTTTAGCGATATTACCAGTACCTCACGTGTTTAATGCTACAGAGATTTACTCTAATACAATGCCATTAATTAGAGATTTTGAAAAAACTTACGGATGAATTATTATAATCCAGTCTCAGTCTACAGATCAAGTTGTTACGTATTTTCAAAGCAGTTAAATATGTGTTGACGTCTTTGAATGGTACTTTTACTATGCAGAACTGATCTGGTACATAAAAAACAGTGCCATTATGAACCACAGTTTTGTCCACACATTAATTATTCTTCAACAAAACGTAAGTTTAGCAGATTTTTAATTCATCTGGTCAATAACACCTTGAACTTCATAAACACCTTGAACTCATTGCCAACAGTAGCCTTCCAAATTTGTTCAGTAGACATGTTAATTGAGAAACATTTAGAAAATATTGATCAATTACTGGGAAAATTTTATAATGTCCACAAATTTGGAACATACGTTATATTCTCTGAAGTGCAGCATATTACCTTTACAGGTCAGTAGACTTAAGCAACTAACGCGTAGCTAAATAAGCAATCGAAACTGAATTGCAAAGAATTTATAATAAAGTACCTCGTTCGTGCTTTAATCCGAAAGCCCAGCACACAACATCCCAAGTGATCCTGTTGCGGGAATAGTCCACTGATCGATCGTTCATTACCAACTCAACAAACTCCAACAATGCTGTCACTAACAACGTCGACAATCCACAATGTTTTAATAGGCTACCTTTCAAATTTACCACTGCAAAATGAACTGAAAACTAATGGGTTTTCTGATTTAAAGCCTGTATACATTTCCTGATCTTTACAAGCACGTTACCAGATTTTATTAAGCGTTAATTCATATCCAATAGTTTGCTTAATATTTAGTCCTAAAATACAGCACTGCACTATATATATATATATATATATATATATATATATATATATATATATATATATATATATATATATATAATATATATATATATATATATATATACATATATCGATATATCTCCAGTGAGTTTGCAGATATCTGTTTAGATCCTTTTAGGCTCATGTATACCTACTTCCACCTTTTATAAGATGCTGCAAGCGTTGAAAACAATACATGAGTGCCAGAGGAGTCTGTCGGATACTACTTGTAGCGTTGGTCGACCGCTTGTGCCAAAACGTAGACATCAACAAGAGAAAGAGCGCTTTCTTTATTTCGGGACTTTCTAAAGTACAAGCAACGGGGATGATGCATTAACACACAGTCTGTTCGTATACGCAGCATTATAACTGCTGATGTAAAAATTTAAATACGTTAGAAACAATGTTTCACTGTGACTGGATTGCTAGTTGCTACAGACTACAGTACACGGAAAATAGTTAAAAATGAAATCGTATGCTGGCCTGCCGCAGCAGATGGCCAGCAATAAATTTAGAAAGTCGTTAATAACCCTTTCGCAGTGAAAACATTGTCAGGGTCGGGGTCAACCAAAAACAACATCAGGAATGCAGTCTCAGTCTCAACGTCTCGCTCTCGCTCTCGAGGCGTACATGTACCTAAAGTGTTGCCTCAGTCTCAGTAGACCTACATTAAAACAGAAAACCATTGCCGAGTGCTTACAATACCAGAATGTCTCGGATTTAGTCTCGTCCCGATCTCGTTTCCGAGGCCAAACATCTCAGTCTCATCCCGGAGTCACTGGTCATTGATCTTGGTCTCGTCTCGAAAATTCAAGATCTCGTCTCGGACTGCTAGGTGAAAGCATCGGTCCCGTCTCTGTCTCCGCCCAAGGGTCTGATTGGCCATCTATGATTTCAGTTGCCATATTTAGAATCAGTTAGGCCAGAGCTTATAAGAAACAAATTTTCCATAAACGAGTTTTGTCAAATTTAATGTCAATCGTGTGACAATCTTGACTTATAGTTGGTAAAAATATCCCTTTTCGTTTATGTCACACTGCTGCGAAATGAAAATTTCATTAAGGTCTATCAGTTCTAATTATAGGATGCTATATACAACATAACCTGCATATATATACCGAGCGATCGCTCTATTCTTTACCAGACGAAGTTTAAATTATTAAAGCTTGATTTTGAATTGTCATGATATAAGGCTAATACCTTCCAAATCAATTCGAACGTTCTCTTGATTCAAACTCTTAGTCCAGTAAATCGATTCGGTGTCTGATTGTCGTCCATACATAGTTCTGTAGAAACCTTGTAAATTTCTGAAAACAGTATCTTTTACAGTTACAGTTAATGGGCTAGGTAAGCTGTGTAAGCTTTTATTGCCCATGTCTTTGCATCCAACTGTCCAGTTTGTGTTTGAATGTGGTCATTTGTATGTATTTCAACCGAAATAAATTCAACAACAAAACAATGGTCGCTTGAAAAAGTTCCTGTCAATCGTTTCTATATTTCTGAAGGCAAGATCAAAGACAACGATTTCTATTTTCAAGGTCAAGTTATCCTCCCCGTGATATAGAGAAGGCTAATATAAGGCTATGTAATCCAGTTTATATTTTGCAAAAATTATAATTCATTTCACGTTATTGTAAAAACAATATCACAGTTAGGCATGAATGACCCTTAGGAATGAAAAATTATGCTAAAGGATAGAAATGTTTCATCTGGAGAATCATTCCTAGTCCATAACACGATCCGAAAAAGTAAGCCTACACTGAAGGAAATATCACTGTGGCGTTGGACACAGAAGGAAAACGCAGAATCGCTTTTTATCAACCAGTTTCGTTCATGTCATGGATTACCATATTCTGAAAAGATAGTGTTAGGCTTACGGGCAAATCCGAAACACTGGAATTCGCTGCCCGGTTTTGTGCATTCTGTGAATTCTTTAACACTTTGACCGCGGGCCTAATAATTATTATAGGCCAGGCGCGGCTAATATAGGCTAGGCCAAAAGCCTAAAAATTTATAAACATTTTACGTAATGATTTTTGACATCCTTCTGTTTAAAGTATCAAATAACTGTTCGTTTTGCTTGTTTTCCTTACTGTCACACTGCGGGGCCATAGAAATTATGTTCAATGTGAACCAGTTTGAAACATTTTAGGCCTACAACGCACAGTAGGCCTACAGGCTCTAAAGGGCAAGTTTCACAAAAATAACGCGTTTCCGTGCGCCTTTCCTGCTTGTTGCAAACAACATATCTATTGCAAGGTCTTGCTTTGGTAGCAGTTGCTGGGATAACATCCAGGTAATGCTGTCCACTGAGTCTGGATAAGTCCGAAGCCTTGTGTTCCTTGAAGGCCACCGATGGGGCGGCTCTCTCTGGCCGATCTTGGCTTCCGAGCATAGACCAAATAACATTAGGCTATTTTGTTCCAAACCTCGTGTACACTATCAACAAAAGAAGCATCGTCTAATTTGCACGACATCTTCACAGGCTGCTGTATACTGAACCTTTTCTGTTTCAAATAATTCATATAAATTTATTATGTTTACCGCAAAAAGCCTACACCAAGATGGCTGACACAACAACAGACGCTTCATATCATATATTCCATTTTTTAGTCACTAAACATTGCCAAAAATAATCTTATATGCATTCAGTAGGTAGCAGCACATGTCCACTATTACTTATAAGCGGCAGGAATTATTACTGGGACGCTGAACAACCTCTGCACAGCCGCGGGAGCCGTAAGTGTGTCCACATCTTAACTCTTATACGCGACTAAATCGGGCTAATGTGCGACTAGCGGTTATTTCGGTAAGCATGGAGACATCTTAAGCCGCTAAGTCAGCGTAAGAGACGACTAGCGCTGGTCGACCTGTGAGGGTGGTGTAAGTTGCTAGTCGTTGTCGTAGCGGATAAACAATATGGCGGACATCATCGTGATTCGTCCACTTCGACGAAGTTTAAGACGTAAAAGAGTGTTTCAGAGGCATCATAGTTCACTCCGCTGGTTGTCGGACGATGAACTTAATTATGCTTTTCGTTTTCGCCGTCAAAAATGCCATTGATTTTGTGTGACAAGACGCATAACGATCGCATTTAATGGCCATTGGGCCGCCTTAGAAATCCCTGTCTTCGGCAATGCAGGTAGGTCTTCCATTGATTTAAATCAATAATTATTGCTGCCATTAGTTTGTTCTCATAGTATCCCTTATAGTCAGTCCAATGTACATTATGCCATGTGAAACTGTAGAATTTTCTAGAAACCAACAAAACCCGTGTTAACCCGGCATTGTGAGGGAGAGTTTAGCTCATGAGCCCACTTAGTGTAATTTTGACAAATGTGTATAGGTTTGCTCGGAAAGCATTGCTACTAAATCAGTTATGCTAACTAGCCTACATGTTTTTTATATCTCATAATTCATTGTAATGTATACCAGAAATGCTGATAACGTTGATTTCTTTTTCTTAACCCATTATACTTTTAGGCAATAGACAAATGAGTATATTATATTTACAAAACCTGTATGCAATTATTAAAAATGCACAGCAGAATACAGGGCCTTTTTAGCGTGCAGTTCTACACAAAATGTGCAGTTCTAAATGAATAGGCTATGTGCAGTTGTAGAAGCATTTTTGTGCAGTAAAAATGGCTAAAAAAGGTCATTGGGAATAATTTCCCATGGCTTTTTGAAAAAGAGTGAATGGGTTGTGCAGTTCCAAAAATTCCTGAAAAAAGCCCTGGGCCAGAATATAAATTTACCTACAGCAGTTTCTCTCGTATTATAATTTATGTTTACAATAACGCTTACTTTGTTGATAACCATAAAAATCTTGTTTGCAATTGCAGGTGAGTTGTTTGGTGTCAATTGGTCAACTGCAAGTCATGCATTACAATCATGTTACTGAGGCACTTGTGTGACAGAAGAGAAATGGGTTAATCTTCCCAACCAGAAAGAAGCTGATAGAGTTGCCACAGGGAAGGTTGCAACATTCAATGTGTTGTCCTGCTCCACCGTACTACTCTAATAAACCATGCTGCTGATTATCTTGCAGTGGACAATGATGACGATGACAGTAGCACTGCAGCTGTCACTATCCACACCATTGCTGAGCAGGCATGAGTAAATGAACGGAAAGAAGCAAGACACTGACTAAATAATGACACATTATAGTAATTTTATATTGATGCTTTATGACATTAAAGAGTTTGGTAACCACTGAAGAACATTTTCTGCAGTTATTTTCTGCAGTTATTTGACTTGTTAAGGTGCTACATGAATGGGAAACTATGCTGAGTAAGTCTTGTTTGGCTGTTCATGCAACACTGGCCTTTCTTGCACAGATGCCTCAGGTAAGGATGCTGATGGAACACGTTGTCTAGTGTCTAGTGTTGCACAATGGGTCAACCACATTGCTAGTGGATGTTATCAGGTGCAACTGATTGCAGCTGCAACAGGTTGTGGTGTAGAGTAATTTAACAGTTATGACAGTGACAGTTCATTGATTTAGCCTGTTTTAAACACTGAGTTGTTCTTAAATGTCTGAAGAAAGTTATGTTTAACATTGAAATTTATATGCAAATGCCAGTAGTAAATAAAGCACATTTTTCTATAAATTCCTTCAAGTAATAATGCTTGACTGTTAATAACTATTAAGCTTATTAGCACAGATTTTCTAGTGAACTTAACAGAACTTGTTTCAACTGGTGCAAACAAGAATCATGACATTCACCCTTATGAAATTTACAGTTTCCCATAACCTGTTTTCTGCTAAATCCCAGCACTCAAACATAGGCCTACATAACTACTAGCCATTAAAGGCTTGTCGACGTTAATATGTTTACACTATTGAAAAAAGGTCTTGGATTTTGATTAAATTAATAATTATATTGTAAAGAAGTGCATATCTATCCAAACAAAGGAAGTAAAGCATGATCTACAGTTATGATATACACCTAAGGTTAAACCGTAGTGAAATAATTCCTTGTCTACATGGACGTTGGATTGATTAAACTAATTCTTTGCTTAAATAGAAGCTGGACTGATGGAAATAATTGTTTCCGTAACTAGAAGCTGGATTGATGAAACTAAGTCTTTGCTTCAATAGAAGCTGGATTCATGAAAATAATTGTTTCCTTAAACAGCCGCTGGATTGATTAGAATAATTCTATGCTTAGATAGAAGTTGGATTGGGACAATAATTTTTGATGAAATGACAGTTGGATTGATGACAGTTATCATGGACATTGGTAGACTGCTTACTTACCAACGTAAAAGTACGGCACTGAAGACATTAAAATAATTTGTCAACGTAAACTACGGGATAACCCACCTAATAATTATGTCAGAAACAGCATCGTTCGTGTTGCTAATGCGTCGGTTCTTAACATCAGAACAAACTTCAACGTCCTGTGTGCCATCTTCTGACTATGCCTTTATTGCAGATCCTGGTATCCGCCTGCTTTCCTTTTATTTTACTTGAATTAAATATGATTCGTATTTAAATTGACGACAGTCTTTAAATCTGTGTTTGTTTCTGCACGCGGTCGACCCACTAATGATACCTCTTGCGCATGCGCGGTAACTACAACCACATAAATATTGGGAAAACCCAGCATCATGATTATCGTAGCGGTCGACTAGCTAGTCGTTCCCTTAAGTGTGCCTTATGCTTACCGAGTGTCGTAAACTCTTATTGTGTAACTAACTAGTCGCTACTTAGCTCTAGATTGCGACTAGCTTACTATATGGACATACTTAGCGCCCCGGATACCCAAGGGACGTGTATACACGTCCCTAGCGTCTGAACAATCCCAATTTGGGACGTGTTAACACGTCCCTAGCGGCCAACGTGTTAATGTCGTCATTCATAAGTAAACCTAAAACTCATCTGTTTCAGCATGCTTAGTTGCTTACCCTTCGTAGCTTGACTTCTAGATAATCTGACTAATCTGATATCGACTTGGCTTCTTTAATGAATTAGGACTTCGACTATGATTACGTCTGAGCGATCATCGATTAGGCTTTGTGACAAAGGCGCTATAGAAGCAATTGGATTAGATCAGATAGATTATAAAGCCAGTAGGCGATGGCGCTAAACAAGTGTTAGGTTAGATTTGATTTGATTGATTAGAAAGGCATTACACTGAAACAGAGAAGCAGCCAAAGGTAGAGAGGCCTAAGCCAACCGAAAAAGCAAGCCATTAGCTGAGATGTAATGACACAAGATACCGAGCAGCACAAGCGTATGCAAGAAACGAGTTCAAAAAGTTAGGTCCAGCGACCGAAAAAAGCCGTCCGCGAAGAAGAGTTCTAGCGCGGCAGAAGCAGAGAAAGACCTAATGATAGACCGTTGAAACAATTAAGGACTGAGTTTAATGTTTTACAATCTATAATCCTCAATTTGAAGCAAATTCCTTGCTGAAGAGGCAAAGAGTGAAAATATTTCTTAACAGAGGTCACATGCTATAATTGGACATAATCAGTTAGGCTATGTCTAGCCAAATATTTTGAACGCTGCAGCTCTGCGTATTCAAATTTGTGATAGTTTGCTTAGGTTCGGCTTCGGCTTGTAGGT
Organism: Aporrectodea caliginosa; assembly: GCA_020284085.1. Classification (NCBI taxonomy): domain Eukaryota; kingdom Metazoa; phylum Annelida; class Clitellata; order Crassiclitellata; family Lumbricidae; genus Aporrectodea; species Aporrectodea caliginosa. The sequence continues at coordinate 257,856 of JACEVL010000884.1, forward strand.
CTTGGTCCCAAAGTCCCCCTCACACTCAGAAAACTAAAAATCCGAGTCTATACAAAAAGGAATGCAATTTAAAACTCACGATGTTCCGAGATTCAGGTCTTCAGCCAATATGAGACCAATCATCGAAGGCAAGAGCAGGAAGTTGCACCGAAGTTCGCAATTAAAGAATTCGTCCAACGTCTCATACAAATCGTTCCAATCGTGCGACTCGGTTAAAAGCATCGACTGAGAGCTATCAAGCAACGCACCAAAAGGCATGCACCGTAACCTATGTTCATTACAGTTTAATATGCTCCAATGCAATACTCTATAGGCCTACTATGCTTATTTACAGTCTTTTTACTTTATTATAAGTTAGTGTTATTTATTAGGATCTTGTTTAATCTAGTCAACGATGGTGAAGTATAAGACGTATAATATATGCCAATATATTCTAATTAGTAATTACTGTTAAGGTATTCCTACCAATGCTGTAACCAGCTGTTAATCTAACTAAGACATTCAATTAAGTCCGATAGCAGGAAATGACATGAAAATAAATAAACAAATCAAATAACAAAATTTTTCTTTGATCAACTCCTACTTCTTTAGACGTGGTTGTGTGATGAGAAGCAGATTAAGCAGTCCAACATGATCCATTAAGTTACTAGCAAAGATGAAGTCAAAAGTCATATCCGATGGCATCAGCCAATGGCACAGATGAAAAAGATCGGTCGCCCAGAACGTATATGTCACCTAAGCATTTAACAACAGAACACAAGCAATAACAGTATTTTTGGTTTCGCCGTTTAAAAGCGGCACAGATAATAATTAATGGAATCGTGTCTCTCATTTTCTAAGATAACTATGCGCTATGCAGAGTCACTATGCCCGACACGCTATATTCCTTAACAAGCACAGGAGCAGTTGGTAAACTCTGCATTGTTCGTATTTTAGTATGTGTACTGTCGATCCAAGTATATTCTAAGAGGGCGAAACAGGCCTAATTATAAACAAGCTTAGTTGAAATTAAATGACTCTCACCATCGTCACTTTCCAAGATTCAAGATAAGCAGAAATTGTTTCTCTCATGTTTTCAAAGCAGGCGTCGTGTATTGTAGAATGCCTCTTTAAAAACTCCCTGAAAATAGAACAATCAATAATTAGAAGAGACACGCGTCAGTCATCCATAATGCTTTTACAGACTCGGAATTTCGTCTTGGCAGATATCTAAGCAAGAATAATCTTCGTTAAGAATCAACCACATAGTTCTAATGCAAAGAAGCATAAATAAAAGTTTTGAAGTATTAAAAGTAAATTCCTTATTAAAATAGGAGAGAAATTTCAGTATGAACTCATTCTAGCGTGATATGAAATTGCAGAGTAATTGTAATTCTAACTGAACATTCATATAGCGCCACTCACAGATTCAGAGGCACTGACGACCCAAATTAGTGCTGTCACTAACAAATAAGATAGTTTTCAGGCGTTTCTGAAAACAGCGTAAGAGAACGGCTGAGGAGCTAAAGCCGGAGTTCTTGCGGGAGATGGTTTAGCTAGAGGGGCCGACATAAGTAAAGCTTCTGGATTTAGCAGTAGCACCACGCATGTGGGGAACAACCAGAACGCCTCTGGCGGCTGAGCGGAGCGACCAGAGGGTGAGGAGACCGTGACACAAAGGGTTGAGGCGGCTCCAGCATTTGAGGCTAGAGGGAGACACTTCCAGATTCCACTATATATATAGCACGCTATATATATAGTGGAATCTGGAACACAGCATGGATAAACAACTGGTCAAAATGTCAGTAGGCCTACGTCAAAGAGTGATGGCATGCATTATCCAACATGGCATTTAAGTCAGCCAACCCGCCGTTCAACCTTACCCATCCGTCAGAATGCTAAGTATTAAAACAGTTTCACAGACTACCTGAGTGACAACAAAAAATCCGTATATTATCTCTAAGTTTTTAAGTGCGATCAAAAATATGTAATGCAGGCTTACTTTTGCAAAGGCAAGTAACTGGCAGCCGCATACGCTCCATTTTCAACACGCCATTCTTCACAGCCAGGTCGCATCAACGTTGGATTGACAAAGTCTTTCTGACCTTCAGAAAAAGTGACGACTCCATCAATGGAAGCAGTCAGCATTTCCTTTCCAACAGATTT